>CM033477.1:151168009-151392919 GCA_019447015.1 Hymenochirus boettgeri | reverse complement strand
ACTCGTGGATTCGATACTCGCGTATAGGTATAATAGACATTTTACTCGTGGATTCGATGCTCGCGTATAGGTATAATAGACATTTTAATCGCTGATTCGATGGTCACGTATAGGTATAATAGACATTTTACTTGCGGATTCGATACTCGCGTATAGGTATAATAGTCATTTTGCTTGCGGATTCGATGCTCGCATCTAGGTAGAATAGACATTTTATTCGTGGATTCGATACTCGCGTATAGGTATAATAGACATTTTACTCGTGGATTCGATCCTCGCGTATAGGTATAATAGACATTTTACTTGCAGATTCGATACTCGTGTATTGGTATAATAGACATTTTACTCACTGATTCGATGCTCGCGTATAGGTATAATAGACATTTTACTCGTGGATCCGATCCTCGCGTATAGGTATAATAGACATTTTACTCACTGATTCGATGCTCACGTATAGGTATAATAGACATTTTACTCGTGGATTCAATCCTCGCATATACCGTATATGCTCGAGTATAAACCGAGTTTTTCAGGCTGTAAAATCAGTCTGAAAACTTAGGGGACGTACAGCTATCCGCTAGTCAGGGATTATAGGATCACATTCAGATCATTACCCACAATGCTGCTGGTCCAGAGGGGACAGTAAAGCTATCCGCTAGCTAGCAGGGATATAGGTCCAATTCAGATCCATTACCACAATGCGCTGGTTCCAGAGGGGGCAGTTACAGCTATCCGCTAGTCAGGGATTATAGGATCCATTCAGATCATACCCACATGATGCTGGTTCCAGAGGGGACAGTTACAGCTACGCTAGTCAGGGATTATAGGATCGTTCAGGTTCATTACCACAATGCTGTTTGTTCAAGAGGGGACAGTTACAGCTATCCTGCTAGCAGGGATATAGGATCCCATCAGATCATACCCACATGCTGCATGGTTCCAGAGGGGGACAGTTACAGCTATCCGCTATAAGGGATTATAGGATTTGGTCAGGTTCATACCACCATGCGGTTGTTACACAGGGGACAGTACAGTATCACTAGTCAGGGAATTATAGGATTAGTTCAGTATGTTCATACCCACAATGCTGTGTTCAGAGGGGAACAGTTACAGCTATCGCTAGTCAGGGATTATAGGTAGGATTCGTTAAGGTCATTACCCACAATGCTGCTTGGTTCCAGGAGGGACAGTTACAAGCTATCCGCTGTCAGGGATTTATAGGATCCATTCAGGTTCATTACCCCACAATGCTGCTGGTTCCAAGGGCGACAGTTACAGCTATCCGCTAGTCAGGGATTAGAGGATCCATTCAGGTTCATTACCCACAATGAGCTTGGTGCCAGAGGAGGACAGTACAGCATCCGTAGCCGGGATTATAGGATCAATTCAGGTTCATTTACCCAACAATGCTGCTGGTTCCCAGAGGGGACAGTTACAGCTATCGCTAGTTCAGGGGGAATTATAGGATCCATTCAGGTTAATTACCCCACAATGATGCTGGTCAGAGGAGACAGTACAGCTATCCGCTAGTCAGGGATTATAGGATCCCATTCAGGTTATTACCCACAAATCTGCTGGTTCAAGAGGGGACAGTTACAGCTACCGCTAAGTCAGGGGATAGGGATTAAGGATCCATTCAGGGTGATACCCACAATGCTGCTTGGTTCAGAGGAGACAGTTACAGCTATCCGCTAGTCAGGGCTTTATAGGATCCATTCAGGATCTTACCCACAATGCTGCTGGTTCCAGAGGGGACAGTACAGCTATCCGCTAGTCAGGGATTAGAGGATTCGTTCAGGATCATACCCACAATGCTGCTGGTTCCGAGGGGACAGTTACAGTATCCGCTAGTCAGGATTATAGGATCCCATCAGGATCATTACCCCACAATGCTGGTGGTTCCAGAGGGGACAGTTACAGCTACCGCTAGTCAGGTGAATCGGATCCATTCAGGATCATACCACAATGCTGCTGGTCCCAGAGGGGACAGTTACAGCTATCCGATAGTTCAGGGATTATAGGATCATTCAGGCTCATTACCCACAATGCATGCTGCGTTCCAGAGGGGGACAGTTACAGCTATCCGCTAGTCAGGGATTATAGGATCCATTCAGGATCATAACCCACAATGCTGCTGGTCCAAGAGGGGACAGTTACCAGCGATCCGTAGCAGGGATTATAGGATTCATTCAGGATTCATTACCCACAATGCTGTGGTTCCAGAGGGGACAGTTACCAGCTGATCTGATAGTCAGGGATTATAGGATCCAATTCAGATCATACCCACAATGCTGCTGGTTCCAGAGGAGACGTTACAGTATCAGCTTAGTTCAGGGATTATAGGATTTTGTTTTTTTTCCCCAATTTTCAAACGATCAGTACCACACAATGCTGCGGCTTCCAGGGGGGGACAGTACAGCTATCCGCTAGTCAGGGATTATAGGATCAGTCAGGATCATACCCACAAGGCTGCGGTTCCGAGGGGACAGTTACAGCTATCCGCTATAGTAGGGAGTATAGGATCATTCAGATATTACCCACATGCTGCTGGTTCCAGAGGGGACAGACAGATATCCGCTAGTCAGGGATATAGATCCATTCAGATTATTACCCACAATGCTGCTGGTTCCAGAGGGGGACCGTTACAGCTATCCGCTAGTCAGGATTATAGGGATCCATTCAGGATGATACCCACAAGATGCTGGTTCCATAGGGCGACAGTTACAGCTATACGATAGTAAGGGATTATAGGATCCATTCAGATTCATACCCACAATGGCTGGTTCCAGAGGGGACAGTTACAGTATCCACGAGTCAGGGATGATAGGATCAGTCCGGATCATTACCCACAATGTTGCTGGTTCCAGAGGGGACAGTTCACGTATCGCTAGTCCGGGATTATAGGTCCCTTCAGAATTATACCTACAATGCTGCTGGTTCCAGGGGGGACAGTTTACAAGCTATCCGCTAGTCAGGGGGGATTATAGGATTCAGTCCGGTTATTACCCACAATGTCTGCTGGGTTCCAGAGGGGACATTTACAGCTATCCGATAGTAGGGATTATAGGATCCATCAAGATTATTACCTACAAGCGCTGGTTCCAGGGGGGACAGTTACAAAGCTCGATCCGCTTAGTCAGGGATATAGGATCCATTAAGTCATTACCCACAATGCTGTGGTCCAGAGGGGACAGTACAGCTATCCGCTAGTAGAGGATTATAGGATCTTCAGATTATTACCTACAATGCTGCTGGTTCCAGGGGGACAGTTACAGTATCCGTAGCAGGGATTTGATAGGATCCATCAGATTTTACCTACAATTGCTGCTGGTTCCAGAGGGGACAGTTACAGCGATACGCGAGTCAGGGATTAGAGGATCCATTCAGATTATTACCTACAATGCGGCTGGTTCCAGGGGGGACCAGTACAGCTATCCGCCGTCAGGGATTATGGATCCATTTCAGATCATTACCCACAATGCTGCTGGTCAAGAGGGGACAGTTACAGCTATCCGATTAGTCAGGCGATTATAGGATCCTTCAGATCATACCCACAATGCCGCTGTTCAGAGGGACCAGTTAAAGCCTATCCGGCGCAGGATATGGGATCCATTCAGATCATTACCCACATGCCGCCACTGGTTCCAGAGGGGGACAGTTATACAGTATCCGCTAGTCAGGGGTTATAGGATCCATTCAGCGTATTACCCACAATGTGCTGGTTCCAGAGGGGACAGTTACAGATATCCGCTAGTCAGGGAATAGGATTCATTCAGATCATTACCCACAACTGCTGCTGGTTCCAGGGGGACATTTACAGCTAGTCGCTATCAGGGATTATAGATCCATTCAGATCCTTACCCACAATGCGGCTGGTTCAAGAGGCGGACAGGACAGCTATCCCTAGTCAGGGATTATAGGATCCATTCAGGTCATTACCCACAATGCTGCTGGTTCCAGAGGGGACAGTTACAGCGATCCGCTTAGTCAGGGATATAGGACCTGCAGATCATTACCACACTGCTTGCTGGTTCCAGAGGGGGAAGTTTACCGCTATCCGCTAGTCAGGGAGTATAGGATCATATTAGATTCATTACCCACAATGCTGCTGGTTCCAGAGGGGACAGTAAAGCTATCGCTATATAGTCAGGGATTATAGGATCCATTGCAGAATCATTACCCACAATGCTGCTGGTCAGGGGGGACCAGTACCAGCTATCCGCTAGTCAGGGATTATAGGATCCGTTCAGGATTCATTACCCACAATGCTGCTGGTTCAAAGGGGGACAGTGACAAGCGATCCGATAGTCAGGGATTATAGGAATCCATTCAGATTATTACCACAATGCTGCTGGTTCAAGGGGACAGTTACAGCTTCCGCTAGGGTCAGGGATTAATAGGGGATCCATTCAGTCCGTACCCACAATGCTGCTGGTCAGAGGGGACAGTTTACAGCATCCGTAGTCAGGGATTATAGGATCCATTCAGATCATTACCCACTGCGCTGGTTCAAGGGGGACAGTTACAGCTATTGCACTATCAGGGATTTATAGGATTCCATCAGATC
Organism: Hymenochirus boettgeri; assembly: GCA_019447015.1. Lineage (NCBI taxonomy): Eukaryota > Metazoa > Chordata > Amphibia > Anura > Pipidae > Hymenochirus > Hymenochirus boettgeri. The sequence goes on along the minus strand of CM033477.1, from coordinate 151,388,352 downwards.
ATTACCCACAATGATTGCTGGTTTACAGAGGGGACATACAGCTACTGTTAGTCAGGGATTATAGGATGCGTTCAGGGATCATATACATTTCAATGACTACGAAAATCTATTTTTAGAAGGATATTTGAAACTTTTTGTTCTTTATTACTATTTTGGCCATACAGGTGTGTCTGGGGGCATTGACGAACGATCCCCACCGTGTTTACTGAAGTGTATTTGTTGGATTACCACAGATCACATGGAATCCAATCATAATGCATGTATATGCCTCCTTTACCCATTCACAAGTATTATGATGCCAGAAAGAATAAAAAAGTAAAAGGAACTTCAATTTGATGCATTGCCAATGTAATACAACTCATGCCAGGAATTGTGGAAAACAGTAAATTTACATGAGCAAGTGGGAGCCACAAACATCATATCAGGCCTAGGGAATCATGAACTGCATTCCAGATTCTACTGAGTTTTATTCAAGTGAATTCAAAAATTGTCATTTTAAAAAAGTGATTCCTTAATTTTTTGGCGAATTAGGTTAAAGGGCATGTCCACCCCAAACAATTAAATCTAGCCAAAATACTGGCCCACTCTGTAGTGTAGAAAACTCCTTACCTTACATCCCAGATCCAAATGGTTGCCCGTTAATGCCCCCAAAGTCCAGGAAAAACGGCCACCGGAGCTAGCAGAGGGGGAGGAAATTGTTCTGCATCTGAGGCTTCCTTGAGAGGTTTGTGGCATGCTCTGAGCAGCCTCCCCTCTCCCTCCCCCTAGTGAAATTCCTTTTAATATGTTATAGTGCTAGCTCCCCCAGCCCCAACGTATTAATATTATTTGCAGAAAGTCACCCAGTCTGTCCTGCCCGCTATCATCACGCCATTCTGAACTGCCAAGCAGCCGCTTTCGGGTGATTGGCTGGCCTCTCAGCCAATTCATGACGCGGGCTGCCAGTCCCCCCCCCGCCCCTGCTTGCAGTTCCAGCAAGCAGAGGGCGCGGCAGTGCGGCAGAGGATGAGGGAAGGTAAGTTAAAGGATTGGGGGAGTTTCTGACAAATTAACTAAGCGGTTGGGGCTGGGGGAGCTAGCACGTAACATATTAAAAGTTTATTTAAGGGTTGGACATGCCCTGAAGGCATTTTGGACAGACTAAGCTTGACCAGAAAGACAGATTAAATGATTTCCGGCGGCTGATAATATCTGGGTCGTACCTACAAACGTTGCTGTCATACTGAATTTGTGGTGAGAAATTTAGCCGAACCATAATTGGCATTACGTATTGATTTATTCATTGGTACGTGGACTTTTTTTAAATGAAAATTCCCGATACATGGATGTAAAATTCTAGGGCCATGTTCATAAAGGCTCGTTAGTACTTGGATAGCGATACCACACTTTAATGTATCGTTTTAATGTCTTTTAAAGCAATAAATCTAAAGATAACGATAGTAAATATGTGACAGCTATCATAGATTACGATTTCCCCATGAAACAATTGAGGCAGTTTAGCAACTTAGGTATTTGTAATATCAACGAAACGCTTGCCATAAATGTACGATTGCGCGTTCGACATTTAACTGCCGCCATCACATAATTTACCGCTAATGTGCGATACCACGCGTTTATAAATATGGCCACTATTCTTTGTGGTATTTTACAATGGCCAGAAAAACAAAAGGTATCATAAACTGTGTTGGTTTGTGCTGCAGATTTTAAAACTCAATAAGCCAATTATGAGGAATTGGTTGTTTTTTACTTACCCTTTATATATGGCTGTCACATGAATTAACGGCAGGTCAGTTGGTGTGATTGTACTCGTGTCAGGTTCCGGGATAAAAGACAACTTTTTTGCTGATTGTCAAAATGGTGTTTTTTATTATACTTACCTCTTTAAATATGATGTCACACGAATATGGGGGTGTGGACCTGTGTCAGGTTGGAAGTTAAAAAAAACAAACTTTTTTGATTATTGATCAAAAATTGATTTTTTGGACTAGACCCTTTAAGTATGTCAGCCACAGAAAGGAGGTAAGGGTAGGTCAGTAGTTGTGTACACGTCTCTGGTGGGGGTTAAAAAAACTATTTGTTTTGATGGTTGTCCAAAATCAGTTTTGTTTTTTTTTTACTATAGTACCATTGGAAATATGGCTGCTATTGAAAATGTAAAGGGTAGGTCAATAGCTGTTGTACCTGGATCAGGTTGAAAGTAAAAAAAACAGATTTTTTGATTATGATCAAGAATTATTTTTTTTTACTTTAAGTATAATATGGAGCCCATACTGGAAGTATGGCTGCCAATAGTAATGGATAGTAAATCAGTAGGTGTGTGTACCTGGGGATGGTTGACGGGGGTATGTCTTTTTGGTGTTTACAACCCTAAGACATCTTTTATTGAGGATATAAATCTAAATAAGTTGTTTGGACTTAGTACCCTGTAAGTATGGCTGCCACAGAAATGGATAAGTAAATCAGTAGGTGGTGTACCTCGGGGATGGTTGAGGGGGTAGCTTTTTGTGTTTATAACAATAAAACTTCTTTTATTGAGGATTAAAATCCAAAATTAGAGTTTTTTTTAAACTTTAGTTACCTTTAAGTAATCTGCCCAGGAATGGAAGGTAGGTCCATATGGGTGTACCTATGTGAGGTTGGGTATGTCTTTTTGTTTTACAACCATAAAAATAATGTTTATTGAGGATATATAAAAATTAGTTGTTTTGTACTTTATTTATCCTTTAAGTATGGCTGCCACAGGAATGGAAGGGTTAGGTCGTAGGTGTGTGTGTACCATATGAGGGGTGGGGGTATGGTTTTTGCATTATATGACTATATAACTAACTTTCATTTGATGATGGTCAAAGTAGTTTTTGACTTAGTTACCGTTAAGTATTAGCTCCATGGAATGAGAAATGGTAGGTGAGGTGGGGACCTATGTATGTGAGGGAAGGTTGGGGTATAAAGTTGTGTATATGGACCATGAACACCAAACAAATGCTTGTAGACCCGCCAATATCACAATGAGCACGGGCAGTGTTACCATTATGTCTTATGGGGGGAGAAAAAATGTCCTGAAATAGATAACGCTGTATTTACCTTAGCTAGAGCGCTATCACACTTGAACCCTCTATAAGCCCCACACGGCACTGACCGCAATGTAATGCTCGATAGCTCAAACACACCTGGGGGCGGCAACGATTCCCCCCAACCGATACGGTCCAAAATAGCAGAAGAATGGAACGGAATAAGAATAGAAAGAACCCAGCCAACAGTAACTGAGGGGCTAGGGAAACTGTATGACAATCATAAAGGATGATATCTACTGTGCAAAAATTACATATTCATTATTTTATAAGGGTCGTTAAATTACTGATCTCACTAGTTAATTTATGATTGTAGAGTTAATGAAAAACCGCGCCATAAAATATTGCTGTGTGCTGCAATCAAGGATTGCAGTGTGTATTTTACGGCAAGGTAAAAAATTACAGTTATTGGAAGAATATAACAAAAAAAAAACCCCCAAAAAAATATTTACAGAGTGTGAGGTATGCTTGCACTCACTATTGTAACATACTGTCCCCCACCGAGTCAAGAATATGAGTCCTAAGGATTCATTATGGGGAATAAGGGTTTTTAATCAATGTTATTTCTCACGGCACAATCCACGGCTGTCCACGCCTTCTACAAAAATTGTGCATGTTTGAAGAAGCACCCCAAACCCACAGTGCTTTAAACTCACTTGCGTTATAATTAGTCACAGCTAAGGAATAACACTCCAGGAAAATCTACAGCTGCGTCTCCCTTCTACTTCCTAGTAAGGACATGAAGCCGTGAGAGGACGTCACGCCAATAGGAGCGGAGCCAAAACGGGGTGATCGGAAAGGCAATGATATTTATTTATGGGATTCCAGTAGGAATAAATAAAAAGTCTGTGACTATTGGCACATTGTAAAAATGTACTGTCAGGGTCGTGCCTGCCATGAAGAAAGTAGTAAAACATCGCTCCCTTGCATGCCCCTGTGGGTCACCAGAAAGCGGCACAGGCAGGGAGAGAGAAAAATGAAGTGGTGCATCCACAATTCCCCTTCTTCCCTGCAGGAAGCTGCCAACCTTATAGCTGTGGTTCTCGCCCAGATGATTGATCCTGCCTCTGCTGCAACAGTAGCCACTGTGGGCAGACTGTTACTAATACTGTTGGGGGGTGGTGGCATACAGTTTTCAGACAAGTCTTTGTCGCATGTGTATTTTGCAGGAAAACTCCTCCTATTAAACTGATTTAATGATCAATGGTGTTAGAAAAGCTCATATGAAAAGATAAAGTCTCCCAAATAATATTAAATGTACACTGGTAAAAAAATAGTTTCACTGAAAAAAGATTTATCATTAATCAAGCCAGAAAAGGTCAAAATGTTGCAAGACAAAATGTTGTGCCTATACAGAAAATGATTACTTACAGCCAATCCAACAAATGTAGCAAATTAAAGGAATGTCAGCCTTAAACTAAACTTTTCCCATAATATGGGATATTGGTCCCCCAGACCCAACCGCATACTATTAGCGCAATCAAAAGTCACCCATCTTTACTTAACGTACCTCTCTCCTCGCCACACATTTCCCGGCCTCTGCTTGCATAGAACTGCAAGCAGGGAGCGGGACCGGAAGCATATTGTCTGTGATTGGCTGAGTGGCAGCCCAAATCACGGCCGCGGCTGCCGGTAGTGTGAACGCCGAGGAGAGAGCGTAAGGTAAAGATCGGGGGGACTTCTGCTCTAAGAGGAATGCGGTGGGTTGGGCGGGGGACAAATCCATATTAGCCGGGAAAGGGGTTTATTGCTAGGGGGAGGGACCAAATTGGGAGGGAGGGGGGGGGGGGGGGCTCCTTCTGCGCATGGCAAAATTCTCCGGAGGGGAGGGACAGGAGGCAGAGTCCTATATGGACTCTGCAGCACTGCCGGGTGGCCATTTTTTGTAAACTTTTGGGAAGGGATTACAGGGAATCAATTTGATCTGGGATGAATTAGGATTTATACACTACAGATTTGGGGGTGGAAATGCCCTTTAAGTAGTGGTGCTGTGAGATCCAAATTGTAAGATCTTGAGACTTCCCATCCATGAGCGGGTAGGACAGCATCCATGCGGATGGTAAGGATTCATACAATTTATTGAGAAATTCATCAGAATAGCCAGAAAAAACAGTCCCTGCTCCTCCCGAGTTCATCAATGTTCTTTGCGTTTCGTCTTTCATGCTTTCCTCTTTAATCCTACCCCACATCTGCTCAATGATGTTCATGTCGGTGACGGGCCTGGCCAATCCTGAATGAAACATCTTGATCTTCTTCGCCTTAGAACTTTGAGTGTGGAGGAAATATGTGATGGAGCCACCATCCTGATGCAGAAATTTGGGCCTTTAGGTTGGGAATATATGATTTGGTGAGCTTAAGATTTATGGTTATTGTACACATGATGTTGCCTTCCACCCTGCAGAGCCTCCCCACCCCCATACTAGAGATGGCCGAATTTTCGAAAGTTATGGAAAAGTTCAAAAACAGACCATTATTAAAGTCAAGGGCGTCAAATATTCGGAAAGTTCGAATGAATGAAAACAATTACAATATTAATGAGTAACTTAATGTAAATGGCTGTGGGACTGGAAATGCTGTATCTGGGGAAACATGTCAATATCCAGGACTTTTGAAAACTCGATTTTCTCTCACGCGCGCTACTTGCTAGCTCTCACGTTCGAACATCGATAATTATCCATAATGAATCGCGGATTTGAAGCTCACGCGTTCGACATGCCATATTATCCCATGAACGACTGGCGGATTCAATGTTGCATATAGGTATAATAGAATTTACTCAGATATCGATGCTGTGCGATATAGGTATAATAGTACATTTACTCGCGGAGTTGATGCTCAGTATAGGTTTAGTGAATAGACAATTTTACTCACGGAATCGATGCTCCGTAAGTGTATATAGACATTTTTTACTCAGCGGATTCGATGTCTCGGTTTATGGTATATAGACATTGTTCAGCGGAGTGTCGGTATATCTCCGCGTATTAGGTAATAATAGACAGTTTAACTCAACTGTATTCGATACTCGCTATACGGTATAGATAGACATTTTGCTCGAGTGTCCATACTCAGCGTATAGGTATAATAGAATTTTACTCACGGATTCGATGCTCGCGGGAGTATGGTAATAGAATTTACTCACATATTCGATGCTCGCGTATAGGGTAGAAACATTTTAGCACGTCGAGCGTCGGTTTGTTATCTGTAGGTATAATAGACATTTTACTTCACGGATTCGATGCTCGACGTTATAAGTTAATAGAACATTTTACTCACAGATTCGATGCTCGCGTTAGGATAATTAGACATTTTACTCTATGGTCGATACTCCGTTTTAAGAATAGGTATAATAGAACATTTTATCTCACGGACTTCGATGCTCGCGGTTACGTAATATAGACATTTCACCGCGGGATTCCATCTCGCGTCATGGTATATAGATACGTACGTTCATCGCGTATATAGAAGACTTACTCCGGATTCGATGCTCGCGTCTAGGATAATAGACATTTACTCGCGGATTTGATGTCGTTTCTAGGTATAAGACATTTTACTCCGGTTCGATCTCGCAAAGGGCTAATCGACTTAACTCCAGATTCATGCTTGCGATATGCTTACTCACGGATTCGATTCTCGCGTCAGGTATAATAACATTTTACTGCACGGTGCTTGATACTCGCGGTATAGGTATAATAGACATTTTCACTTGGGGATTCGATACTGCGCTGTCTTGGTATATAGACATTTATACTCACGGATTCGATGCTTCGCGTATAGTATAATAGACATTTTACTTCAGGATTCGATGTCGCGTCAGTGTATAATAGTAGACATCTTTTAAACTCGCGGATTTTGTACTGCTCGTTTGTCGTATAATATAGCCATTTTACTCACGATTCGTATGCTCAGTCTAAGGTAAGTAGACATTTTACTCGGGATGTTGATGCTCGCGTCTTTGGTATAATACGACATTTGACTCACAACTTCGATGCTCGACGTATAGGTATATAGACATTTGTCACGCGCGGATTCGATGCTCGTGTGGGTATATAACATTTACTCACGATTTCGAGTAGTCTCGCAGCGTATAGGATAGATGAGACTTTAACCCCGATTCGATGCTCGTACTAGGTATAATCGATTGTTACTACGGTCATGTGCGGTAGTTTAACTAGACATTTTACTCACGGAGTCGATACACGTTTCCTCGCGTTTTTTTATGAGTATATAAGACATTTTACTCGCGATCGAATCTTCGCTCTATGTATAATACGACATTTTACTCCCGCGATTCGATGTCGCGTATGAGTATAATAGACATTTTTTACTCACATTCGATGCTCGCGTATAAGGTAATAGTTTACATTGATTTGCGGCTAATAAAGCATTTAACTCACGGATTCGATGCTCGCGTATAGGTATAATAATCATTTTATCTCGCGGATCATCGCCGCGTAGGAGCATTCACTACTCGTCTGTGAAATACTACGCGATGACTTTCTGTATATAGACATTTTACTCACGGGATTCGATGCTCGCGTAAGGTATAATAGAATTATACGTTTACTCTAGTATAGATTTTACTCGCGGATTTGATGCTCGCGTCTAGTGTATAATGACAGTTGTACTCACGGATTCGATCTCGCCGTATAGGATAATAGACCATTTACTCGCGGATTTGAATGCTCGAGTTCTGTGATAATAGACATTTACTCACAGTCGATTCCAGATGAGATTCCTCGCGGTTAGCCGCTAAGGTATAATAGACATTTTACTCGCGTAAGTTCGATCTCGGCTAGGTATAATAGACATTTACTCAGCGGATTGATGCTTCGCGTCTGTATAATAGACATTTACTCAAGAGGATTCGATGCTCGCATTATAGGTATAATAGACCATTTCCACTCGCAGGATTCGATTCTCGTGTCCTTGTTAATATAGAATCATTTACTCACGGATTCGATCCACGGTCGCGTTTAGGTAATAGAACATTTTACCACGGATTCGATACTCGCGTATAGTGTAAATAGACATTTAACTCGCGATTCGATGCGCGGTGTCTATGGTATAATAGACATTTTTAGCACTCAAGATTCGATGCTCGCGTATAGGTATAATAGAATTGTATCACTCACGGTCTCGATGCTCGCGTTAGGTATATAGACATTTTACGCGCGGATTCGATGCTCGCGTCTATGGTATAAAGACATTTACTCACTGTATTCGATGCTCGCGTATAGGTATAATAGACCATTTATCGGTACTTCGATTTGACTCCTCTATAGGTATAATAGACATTTTACTCCAATTCGAGTGCTGCACGTATGAGGTATAATAGACATTTCACTCAGCGGATTCGATGCTCGTGTATGTGTTATACATTTACTGCGACGATCGGATGTATTGACTCTACGGATTCGATACTCGCGTATAGGTATAATAGACATTTACTCGCGATTGATGCTCGAGTCTAGGGTATAATAGACATTTCTCACGATTTCGATGCGTCGCGTTATGTTAATAGACATTTCCTGTTACTCGCGGATTCGATGCAGTCTGGTATAGGTATAGTGACATTTTACTCGCCGATTCGACCAATTGCTCGCTCTCGGTACATAATAGACAATTTAACTACTCGGATTCGATGATCGCGTATAGGGTAAGAGACATTTTACTCACAGATTGCGATGCTCAGCGTATTAGGTATAATAGACATTTACTCGCGAGATTATGTTGTGTCTTGTAATAACATTTTACTCACGGGATTTCGATATGCTCGCGTAATAGGTATATAGACATTTTACTCGATCGTTCCCAGGATGACATTATACTCGACGATATCTACCGCGTTAAGGTAGACCCACATTCGACTCGCGGGATTCGAGTGCTCGCTGTGTATAATAGACATTTTTTAACTCACGATTCGATGCTCGCTGAAATAACTTTATCCGGATTGAAATCATCACTGGGTCTAGACATTTTACACAAGATTCGATGCTCGACGTATGGTATATAGTGACATTTTAACTGTCGGGATTTTCGATGCTCGCGTTCTATGTTATAATAGACATTTAACTCACAGATTGTCGCTCGCACGATAGTTATAGGCATTTATCAGGAGTCGATAGTATACTAGACATTTCACTCGCGGATTCCGATTGTCTGGTCTTGGTATTAGGACATTTACTCACGGATTCGTCGACGTCGCTGGTTAGGTATAAAGACATTTTAACCTTCCGAGATTGTCGACTCTGTAAGGTATATAGACATTTACTCACGCTTCGATCCTACGGCTTATAGGTTATGGAAAGGACATTTTACTCGCGCGATGTCGATGGCTCGTCTGTCGGTATAATAGACATTTTACTCACAATTCGATGCTCGCGTATAGGTAGTAATGACATTTTTATCCGATTTTGAATGCTCATCGATAGGTATCATAGGACATTTTACTACTTATTGTATCGATCGATGCTCTTTAGGTATAAATAGACATTTCACTCGCGGTATCGTGCTCGCGTCTTGGGTATATAGGACATTTTTACTCACGGATTCGATACTCGCGTATTAGGTTAAATAGACATTTACTCACGGATTCGACTACTCGCGTCTGTATGATAGACATTTATCTCGGATTTTCGATGCCTCGCGTCTAGGTATATATATACAATTTACTCCACGATTCGTGCGCGTATGGTGATAATAAGACATTTTACTCCGGATCGAGGCTCGCGTATAGGTATAATAGACATTTACTCACGGATTCGATGTTCGCGTTAGGTATAATAGACATTCTCACTGGGGATTCGATGCTCGCGTCTAGGTGTAATAGACATTTTACTACGCATGATGTCATTGCGTTAGGTATAATAGACATTTTACTCTGGATTCGATCTCGCTGTCTAGGATAATAGACATTTTCCTCATCGGATTCGATACTCGCGTTACGTAGAATAGGACATTTTACTCTCGGGATTTATCTCCGATGGATATAACGTTATTCAGTATAGGTATATAGAATTTGTACTCATCGGATTCTATGCTCGTTTTTTTGGTATAATTAGACATTTCCTCACCGATTCGATGCTCGCGATAGGTATAATAGAAACGTTTTATCTCGGATTGATCTCATGGCTATGGTAAATAGACATTTTACTCGGATTCGTGCCTCGCTTATTGGTATAATAGACATTTACACTTGCAGATGTCGATGCTTGTCGTTAGGTATATAGCATTTTACCCGGATTCGAACTGTACTCGCGTCTAGGTTATAAATGGTGACAATTTTACTCTGGAGTCGATACTCTTAATATGGTATAATAGACATTTACTCGGGATCGATGCTCGTGTCTTGGTTAATAGAAACCCATTTCTTACTCCGATTCGATACTCTCGCGTATAGGTATAATGGACATTTTACTCACGGATTCTTGATCTCGCGTCTAGGTATAATAGACATTTTACTCGCGGGATCTTGAACTCGCCGCGTGTGGTATAATCGACATTTACTGCGACGATTCGAGCCCTCGCGTATACGGTATCAAGACATTTACTCTCGGATTCGATGCTCGTCTTGGTATCTAATGACATTTTACTTCGACGATCTGCTCTCTAAGGTAAATGACTTACTCGTATCGTCCACTAGGTATAATAGACATTTCTACTCGCGGTTCGATGCTCGTCGCTGAGGTAAATAGACATTTTACCTCCGTGATTGAGATACGCGTATAGGTATAATAGACAATTTTACTCGCGGATCGTGCTCGCGATAGTGTATAATAGACATTTTACGCACGGATTCGATGCTCGCGTATAGGTGTAATAGACATTTTACTAACGGATTCGATACTCGCGTATATAGGTATATAGACATTTTACTCGCCGATTCGATGCTCGCATCTAGGTTAATAGACATTTTACTCACGGATTCGATGCTCGCGTATAGGTGTAATAGAGACATTTACTCACGGATTCGATGCTCGCGTATAGGTATATAGACATTTTACCGCGGATTGATGTTCGCGTCTAGGTATAATAGACATTTTACTCACGGATTCGATTCTCGCGTATAGGTATAATAGACATTTTACTCCGCGGATTCGATGCTCGCGTCTAGGTATAATAACATTTCTCACGGATTCGATACCTCGCGCTAGGTATAATAGACATTTCACTCGCGGATTCGATGTCTCGTGTCTTGGTATAAGACATTTTACTCACGGATTCAGATGCTCGCGTCTAGTAGGTATATAGACATTTATCTCCGGCGGATTTGCAGTGCTCGGTCTTGGTATAATAGACATTTTACTCACAGATTCGATGCTCCGCGTATAGGTATATAGACATTTTACCGCGGATTTGATGCTCGCGTCTTGATATAATAGACATTTTACTCACGAGTTCGATGCTCACGTATAGGTATATAGACATTCACTCGCGGATTGAGTTCGCGTCTAGGTTATAATAGACAATTTTACTCGCGGATTCGATGCTCGCGTCTAGTATCATAGGAAGTTTACTCGCGGATTGGATTGTTCGCGTCTAGGTACAATAGACATTTTACTCACGGAATTCGATGCTCGCATAATAGGTATACTAGACATTTCACTCGCGATTCGATAGCTCGTTGTCTTGGTATATAGACATTTACTCACGGATTTCGATGCTCGCGTCTAGGTATAATAGACATTTTACTCACGTTTTTTTTCGATTCGATACTCGCGTATAGGTATAATAGACATTCTACTCGGGATCGATGCCGTGTCTTGTTATATAGACATTTTACCTCACGATTCGATGCTCGCGTATACGGTATAATAGACATTTTACTCACGGATTCGATGCTCGCGTCTAGGTAAATAATAGACATTTTAACTCGTGGATTTGATGCTCGCGTCTTGGTATACATAGACATTTTACTCACAGATTCGATGCTCGCGTATAGGTATAATAGACATTTTACTCGCGGATGTGTATGCTCGCGTCGTGGGTATACATGACATTTACTCACAGATTTCGATGCGCACGTATAGGTAATATAGAATTTTCACGCGGATCGATGACTCGTGTACTTGTATGATAGACATTTACTCACGGATTCTGATAACTCGCGTATAGGGTATAATAGACATTTTACCTCGCGATTCGATCTCGATTAGGTATACATAGACATTTGACTCACGGATTCGATTGCTCGCGTAGTAGGTTGTAATAGACTTTTATCACGATTCTATACTCGCGTTTAGGTATAATAGACATTTTTAAACTCGCCGCATTCGATCTTCGCTCTAGGTATAATAGACATTTTACTCACGGATTAGATGCCGCGTATAGGTGTAATAGACATTTTATCTCACGGATTCGATATGCTCGCGTATAGGTATAATAGACTATTTTACTCGCAGAGTTTGGATGTTCGCGTTGCTAGGTATAATAGACATTTTACTCCACGATTCGGATGCTCGCGTATAGGTATAAGAGACATTTTACTCCGGATTCGATGCTCGCTCTAGGTATAATAACATTTTACTCACGGATGCGATTTACTCGGTCTAGGTATAATAGACATTTCAACTCGCGGATTTTCGAAGCTCGTGTCTTGCGTAATATAGGACATTTTACTCACGGATCGATGCTCGCGTTAGGTAATAATAGACATTTTACTCTGCGGATTGATCTCCGCGTTTGTATAATAGACATTTTTACTCAACAGATTCGATGCTCGGTATGGTATAATAGACATTTTACTGCGGCATTGATGTCGCGTCTTCTTGATATAATAGACATTTTACTCACAGATTCGATGCTCAACGTTATAGTTAATAGTACATTTCACTCGGATTCGTTGCTCTGTCTGTGTATATAGACATTTTACTCACGGATTCGATACTCGCGTATAGTAGAAAGACATTTTACTCACGGATCTCGAATACTCTTGTATAGGTATATAAGACATTGTACTCACGGATTCGAACTACCGCGTATAGGTTAATAGACATTTACCTCGCCGACATCGATGCTCGCGTCTAGGATAAAGACATTTTACTCACGGATTCGATGCTCGCGTATAGGTGTAAACTAGACACTTTTACTCACGGATTCATGCTCACGTATAGGTATAATAGACATTTTCTCACGGATTCGATTGCTGCGCTGTATTTATAGTATAATAGACCATTGTTACTCGCGGAATTCGATGCTGCGCTAGAGGTATAATAGACATTTTACTCACGGATTCGATACTCGCGTTAGGTATAATAGACATTTTACTCACGATTCGTATACTCCCGCGTCTTGGTAATAGACATTGTACTCGCGGATCGGATGCTGCGTCTAGGTATAATAGACATTTTACTCCTGATTGATGACTCTGATAGGTATAATGACATTTTTAAACTCGGCGGATCGATCTCGCTCTAGTATAATAGACACTTTTACTCACGGATTCGATGCTCGCGTATAGGTATAATAACATTTTACTTGTGGATTCGATGCTCGCGTCTAGGTATAAGGACTTTACTCGGCAGATTCGATGCTCGCGTCTAGGTATAATAGACATTTACTTGTTGTTCGAGCTCGCGCTTAGGTATAATAGACATTTTACTCGCAGATTCCGATCTCGCGTATAGGTATAAAGACATTTATACTCGCGGATTTGATGCTCGCGTATAGGTTGATAATAGACATTTTACTTGTGGATCGATGCTGGAGTATGGTATAATAGAAATTTAACTTGCGGATTCGATGCTCCAGTGTCTGGTATTAAATAACATTTTACCACGGATTCGATGCTCGCGTATAGGTTTAAATAGACATTTTACTTGCGGATTCGATTACCGTGTATTGGTATAATAGACATTTTACTTGCGGATTCGATCACTACGTGTATTGGTATACATAGACATTTACTTGCGGATTCGATCCTCGCGTCTAGGATAATAGACATTTACCCGCGGTTCGATACTCGCGTATAGGATATATAGACATTTACTTGCGGGATAGTCGATACTACGCGTTAGTTACTAGTGTATAATAGACTTTTACTCGTGGATTCGATGCTCGGTGTCTAGGTATAATAGACATTTTACTCCGCGGATTCGATTACTCCGCGTATAGTGGATAATGGACAATTACTCATGGGATTTGATGGCTCGTGTCTAGGTATAATAGACATTGTACCATTGATCGATACTCCGCGTATAGGTATATAGACATTTTACTTGCGGATTCCGATCCGCTAGCGGTACTAATAGGACATTTTGTACTCTCGATTCTGATGCTGCGCGTCTAGGTACTCAGTGAACATTTTACTCACTGATTTCGATGCTCCGGTATAGGTATAATAGAACATTTTACCTCAGTGGATTCGATCCTGCACGTATAGTATATAGGACATTTTACAGGCGAGGATGTTCGAGGCTCGCGTCTAGGTATAAGGACATTTTACTCACTGGATTCATACTCGCGTTATAGGTATAATAGACATTTTTACTTGTTGATTCGTGCTCGCGTATAGGTTATGACAATTTTCTTGCTGATCGATGCTCGCGTATATGATAATAGACATTACTCACGGATCGATGCTCGCGTATTGGTAGTTAGACATTTTGACTCGTGGATTCCATCCTCGCGTATAGGTTAATAGAATTTTACTGGCGGATTCGATCCTCGGCGTATCGGTATAATAGCATTTTACTCACTGATTCGGCTCGCGTCTAGGGTATCATTGACATTTTACTCACTGATTCGATGCTCGCCAGTGGATAATAGAACATTTACCGTGGATCGATCCTCGCGTATAGCTAATAATAGGGACATTTATCGGCGGATTGATTCCTCGCGTTATTTATGGATAATAGACATTTACCTCGTGGATTCCATCACTCGCCGCTTAGTAGAGAGTATAATAGACATTTTACTTGCGGAATCTATCCTCGCTATCGGTATAATAGACATTTTACCACGGAGCTCGTCTTGGTATATACTTCATAGCACTCGCAGGTATATAACTTTTCTGTGATGCGTTTTTATATGTATTGTTTATCTTATTCATTTATCTTCCGTCTATTATAGACATTTTACTACACTCGGCTTAATCGCTCGCGTTAAGGTATATAAGACATTTTATCATTGATTCGATGCTCGCCGTTATAGTATATAAAGGGATCTTTTTTTTTTAAAACTCGCTGATTCGATGGCCGCGTCTAGGTATAATAGACATTTGCTGCGATCGATCCCGTTAGATATGGATTTATTCGATTTACTCGCGTATAGGTATAATAGACATTTTGTGTGGATTACGAGCTCGGTCTAGGTAGAATATAAGATTTTATCGGATTCGAGTACGTCGCGTATAAGGTATAATAGACATTTTACTGTGACGATCTCTCGTATGGTCTGTTAACGCGATTGATGGCGTATAGGTAATATAGACATTTTACTTGCGGGATTCGATTCATCTCGGTAAGGTATAATAGGTCATTTTGCTTTGCGATTCGATGCTCGCATCTAGGTAGAATAGACATTTCTGATTCGGTATCGATACTCCCCGCGTATAGGTATAATAGACATTTTACTCGTGGGGATGTCGATGCTCGCGTATAGGTAAATGAACATTTTACCTGGATTCGAGGTCATCGTGTATGGTATAATAGAATTACGGATTGATACTCCTATAAATCTTCTCGATTCGGCTATATAGACATTTATTCGACGAGAGTATAGGTTAATAGACATTTTATCGTGGATCCGACTCCGTAGAAAGGCATTGCAGCGATACCGTTATGGTAGACATTTACTCAATCAGTCGACATAGGTATATGCATTACTTGATCCATCCTAGCGTTAGGACATCTGATGCCTCACGTATAGGTATAATAGACATTTTACTCGTGGATTCCAACCTCGCATATACCGTATTATGCTCGAGTATAAACCGGTTTTTCGGCGTACAAATCAGTCGAAACTCGGACTCGGTTTTACTTCGCGTCACTCACAATGAAGATCATCGGTTCCTCTCCATTCCGCAGCAAGCGTCCTCCTCCATTCCGGCAGCCGCACGAATCAGGTCCATGTCTGGGCGTGCTGCCGAACGTCACTGCCCGGCGCCAAGGCCCTGCGACATTAGTGACGTCAAGCGGACGCGCCAGTACATGGAATGATCGTCGCTGCCGGAATGGGAGAAGCTCGCTGTCCGGAATGGAGGGAG
Source organism: Hymenochirus boettgeri (assembly GCA_019447015.1). Lineage (NCBI taxonomy): Eukaryota > Metazoa > Chordata > Amphibia > Anura > Pipidae > Hymenochirus > Hymenochirus boettgeri. Next base: position 151,372,080 of record CM033477.1, on the reverse strand, counting down.
GACTTACCTTCATGCCAGCACACGAAAACCTTAAAAACTCCCAGGAAGCCCTGGATTTAGAGAGCCCACATGGCTCCTGATGAAGAGAGCCCACAGGTACAAACTGAACTGGGTGGGAGGGGGCATTCAAGATTTGGGAAACTACAACTCCCAGCAGGCTTTATTAGCTGGGAGTGTAGTTTTCCAAACATCTTGAATGCCAAGTGAGGGGGCATTCAAGATTTTGGAAACTACAACTCCCAGCTAATACAAGCTGCGGAGTTGTATTTCCAAACATCTTGATGCCACCCTCACTTGGCATCAAGATGTTTGGAAAAACTACAACTCCCAGCTAATAAGCATGCTGGGAGTTGTTAGTTTCCAAAACATCTTGAATGCCAAGTGAGGTGGCATTCAAGATGTTTGGAAACTACACCTCCGCATGCTTTATTAGCTGGGGTTGTAGTTTCAAACATCTTGAAGCCAAGTTTCTACCCTCGTTTATACTTGAGTACAACAACTTTTATTCTAGATTTTTAGGTGAAATTGGGTACCTCGGTTTATACTCAGTTCGGTTTATACTCGAGTATAGGTAGGTATAATAGACATTTTACTCGTGGATTCGATCCTCGCGTATAGGTATAATAGACATTTTACTCGTGGATTCGATCCTCGTGTATAGGTATAATAGACATTTTACTTGCATATTCGCTTCCCTCGAACGTTCGAACATCAATAATAGACAGCGAAAGTCCGAAATATCAAAAATCCTGGTCCAGGAGTTCGTAGAAGTCCGAGTCATTCAACTTTAATAGTTTGGCTCGAACTGGGTTTGAGTTCGAGTTCTAGTCCATCTCTACTCCATACTGGATGTAACCCCAGACCATGATTTTGCCTACACCAAACTTCACTGTTTTCTGCGTAAATCTCGGCTCCATGCGGGTTCCAGTAGGTCTCCTTTTGCCACTTTTCCAGCGTCCATCCTTTTAGCAGGCTGTGGGACTTGGCAAATGCCCCATGGTTTTCCAATTGTCTTTTGTTTAGTGCTGGCTTATGGGCACTGATTCGACCATGGAGGCCATTTCGAGACAGAATCCGACAAACTGTTCTGGTTGACACAGGGATTTCGGGTGAACAGGTCTCCTGGAGCTCTGCTGCAGTTGGCTTGCCTTGGATTTTCGAACCAACAAACGGTCCTCTCGAGCAGTTGTCTTGCGGGGTCTTCCTGACCTGGGTCTTCTCCAGTCTCTTCAGATCTTTTCTTTATCCTCTGAACTTGATGCGGAGAGACATTGAAGGTTTGCGCCACATCAGCAGTGGATTTGGTCTTCGGCTCTTGCTATAATCAAACTTTAGTCTCAGGGTGAATCTTGCAAGAGTCTATTTGCAGTTGATGTGAAGTCCTAGTGTACTGGGGTCTTTTTTACACACCTGACACACTAATTGATCCATCATTAGTCACAGGTGAAGCCCATATGACAAGGCGACAACACTTATTGACTCAATGGGCTTTACCAAGCTGTGAATATTAGAATACTTTGTTAGTTTTGTTTTACATTGAAACATTATTACAAAAGCTGTTTGGGGTGGCAGGGACAGTGGCAGGTCTATTACCCAGGTACGGGGGGTGTCAGAGGCAGTGACAGGTCTATTACCCAGGTACAGGGGGTGGCAGAGACAGTGACAGGTCTATTACCCAGGTACAGGGGGTGGCAGGGACAGTGACAGGTCTATTACCCAGGTACAGGGGGTGGCAGGGACAGTGGCAGGTCTATTACCCAGGTACGGGGGGTGTCAGAGGCAGTTACAGGTCTATTACCCAGGTACAGGGGGTGGCAGAGACAGTGACAGGTCTATTACCCAGGTACAGGGGGTGGCAGAGACAGTGACAGGTCTATTACCCAGGTACAGGGGGTGTCAGAGGCAGTGACAGGTCTATTACCCAGGTACAGGGGGTGGCAGAGACAGTGACAGGTCTATTACCCAGGTACAGGGGTGGCAGAGACAGTGACAGGTCTATTACCCAGGTACAGGGGTGAGGGACATGGCAGGTCTATTACCCGGACGGGGGGTGTCAGAGGCAGTGACAGGTCTATTACCGGTACAGGGGGTGGAGGGACAGTGACAGGTCTATTACCCAGGTACACGGGGGTGGCAGGGACAGTGCAGGTCTATACCCAGGTACAGGGGTAGCAGGGCAGTGGCAGGTCTATTACCCAGGTACAGGGGTGGCAGGGACAGTGGAGTTCATTACCAGGTACAAGGGGTGGCAGGGACAGTGGCAATTCTATTACCCAGGTACAGGGGGTGGCAGAGACAGTGACAGGTCTATTACCCAGGTACAGGGGGTGGCAGGGACAGTGGCAGGTCTATTACCCAGGTACAGGGGGTGGCAGAGACAGTGACAGTTCTATTACCCAGATACAGGGGGTGGCAGGGACAGTGGCAGTTCTATTACCCAGGTACAGGGGGTGGCAGGGACAGTGGCAGTTCTATTACCCAGGTACAGGGGGTAGCAGGGACAGTGACAGGTCTATTACCCAGGTACAGGGGGTGGCAGGGACAGTGACAGTTCTATTACCAGATAAAGGGGTGCAGGGACAGTGGCGGTCTATTACCCAGGTACAGGGGTAGCAGGGACAGTGGCAGGTCTATTACCCAGGTACAGGGGTGGCAGGGACAGTGGCAGTTCTATTACCCAGGTACAGGGGGGTGGCAGGGACAGTGGCAGTTCTATTACCCAGGTACAGGGGGTGGCAGGGACAGTGGCAGGTCTATTACCCAGGTACAGGGGGTAGCAGGGACAGTGGCAGGGCGGCTATACCAGTACAGGGTGGTGCGGACGTGCAGGTCTATTAACCAGGTACAGGGGGTGGCAGAGACAGTGACAGTTTCTATTACCCAGGTACAGGGGGTGGCAGGGACAGTGTGCAGGTCTATTACCCAGGTACAGGGGGTGGCAGGGACAGTGGCATTCATACCCAGGTACAGGGGGGGGGGGGGGTGGCAGGGACAGTGGCAGGTCTATTACCCAGGTACAGGGGGTAGCAGGGACAGTGGCAGGTCTATTACCCAGGTACAGGGGTGGCAGGGACAGTGGCAGTTCTATTACCCAGGTACAGGGGGTGGCAGGGACAGTGGCAGGTCTATTACCCAGGTACAGGGGGTGGCAGGGACAGTGGCAGGTCTATTACCCAGGTACAGGGGGTGGCAGGGACAGTGGCAGGTCTATTACCCAGGTACAGGGGGTGGCAGGGACAGTGAAAGGTCTATTACCCCGGTACAGGGGTGGCAGGGACAGTGGCAGTTCTATTACCCAGGTACAGGGGGTGGCAGGGACAGTGACAGGTCTATTACCCAGGTACAGGGGGTGGCAGGGACAGTGGCAGTTCTATTGCCCAGGTACAGGGGTGGCAGGACAGTGGCAGGTCTATTACCCAGGTACAGGGGGGTGCAGGACAGTGCAGGTCTATTACCCAGGTACAGGGGTGCAGGGCAGTGACAGTTTATTACCCAGGTACAGGGGGTGGCAGGGACAGTGGCAGGTCTATTACCCAGTACAGGGGGTGGCAGGACAGTGGCAGTTCTATTACCCAGGTACAGGGGGGCAGGGCAAGTGGCAGTCTATACCAGGTTACAGGGGGTGGCAGGGACAGTGGCAGGTCTATTGCCCAGGTACAGGGGGTGGCAGGGACAGTGACAGGTCTATTACCCCGGTACAGGGGGTGGCAGAGACAGTGACAGTTCTATTGCCCAGGTACAGGGGGTGACAGGGACAGTGACAGGTCTATTACCCAGGTACAGGGGGTGGCAGGGACAGTGACAGTTCATTACCAGGTACAGGGGGTGCAGGGAACAGTGGCAGTTCTATTACCCAGGTACAGGGGTGGCAGGGACAGTGACAGGTCTATTACCCAGGTCAGGGGGTGGCAGGACAGTGACAGGTTATACAGGTACAGGGGTGGCGGGACAGTGACAGGTCATTACCCAGGTACAGGGGTGGCAGGGACAGTGGCAGGTCATTACCCAGGTCAGGGGGTGAAGGGACAGTGACAGGTCTATTACCCAGGTAAGGGGGTGCAAGACAGTGACAGGTCATATTACTGGAGGGGGTGGTAGAGACAGTAACAGGTCTATTACCAGGTACAGGGGTGGCAGAGACAGTGACAGGTCATTACCCAGGTACAGGGGTGCGAGAGACAGTGAAGGTCTATTACCCAGGTACAGGGAGTGGGAGTGGTAGGAGTGACAGGTCTATTACCCAGGTACAGGGGTGGCAGGGACAGTGGCAGGTCTATTACCAGGTACAGGGGGTGGCAGAAGAAAGTGACAGGTCTATTACCCAGGTACAGGGGGGGGCAGGTATGGGGGTAGCAGTGGGACATGTCACAGGATTACCAGGTAAAGGGGGTGGCAAAGACAGTGACAGGTCAATTACTCAGGTAGAGGGGGTGGTAGAGACAGTAACAGGTCTATTACCCAGGTACAGGGGGGCAGAGACAGTGACAGGTCTATTACCCAGGTACAGGGGTGGCAGAGACAGTGACAGGTCTATTACCCAGGTACAGGGAGTGGTAGAGAGTGACAGGTCTATTACCCAGGTACAGGGGTGGCAGGGACAGTGGCAGGTCTATTACCCAGGTACAGGGGGTGGCAGAGAAAGTGACAGGTCTATTACCCAGGTACAGGGGGTGGCAGGGGCAGTGACAGGTCTATTACCCAGGTACAGGGGGTAGCAGGGACAGTGACAGGTCTATTACCCAGGTACAGGGGGTGGCAGGGACAGTGGCAGGTCTATTACCCAGGTACAGGGGGTAGCAGGGACAGTGACAGGTCTATTACCCAGGTACAAGGGGGTGGCAGGGACAGTGGCAGGTCTATTACCCAGGTACAGGGGGTGGCAGAGGCAGTGAAGGTCTATTACCCAGGTACAGGGGGTGGCAGAGACAGTGACAGGTCTATTACCCAGGTACAGGGGGTGGCAGAGGCAGTGACAGGTCTATTACCCAGGTACAGGGGGTGGCAGGGACAGTGAAGGTCTTTACCAGTGCAGGATGGTGGGGTGGCAGGGACAGTGACAGGTCTATTACCTAGATACAGGGGGTGGCAGAGGCAGTGACAGGTCTATTACCCAGGTACAGGGGGTGGCAGGGGCAGTGACAGGTCTATTACCCAGGTACAGGGGGTGGCAGGGACAGTGGCAGGTCTATTACCCAGGTACAGGGGTGGCAGAGGCAGTGACAGGTCATACCAGGTACAGGGGTGCAGGGACAGTGACGGTCTATTACCCAGGTACGGGGGTGGCAGGGACAGTGACAGGTCTATTCCCAGATAAAGGGGTGGCAGAGGCAGTGACAGGTCTATTACCCCAGGTACAGGGGGTGGCAGGGCAGTGACAGGTCTATTACCCAGGTACAGGGGGTGGCAGGGACAGTGGCAGGTCTATTACCCAGGTACAGGGGGTGGCAGAGGCAGTGACAGGTCTATTACCCAGGTACAGGGGGTGGCAGGGACAGTGACAGGTCTATTACCCAGGTACAGGGTGGGGCAGGGACCGGTGACAGGTCTATTACCCAGGTACAGGGGTGGCAGGGACAGTGACAGGTCTATTACCCAGGTACAGGGGGTGGCAGGGACAGTGACAGGTCTATTACCCAGGTACAGGGGGTGGCAGGGACAGTGACAGGTCTATTACCCCGGTACAGGGGTGGCAGGGACAGTGGCAGTTCTATTACCCAGGTACAGGGTGGCAGGGACAGTGGCAGTTCTATTACCAGGTACAGGGGTGGCAGGGACAGTGACAGGTCTATTACCCAGGTACAGGGGGTGGCAGGGACAGTGACAGGTCTATTACCCCGGTACAGGGGTGGCAGGGACAGTGGCAGTTCTATTACCCAGGTACAGGGGTGGCAGGGACAGTGGCAGTTCTATTACCCAGGTACAGGGGTGGCAGGGACAGTGACAGGTCTATTACCCAGGTACAGGGGGTGGCAGGGACAGTGACAGGTCTATTACCCAGGTACAGGGGGTGGCAGGGACAGTGGCAGGTCTATTAACCAGGTACAGGGGGTGGCAGGGACAGTGACAGGTCTATTACTCAGGTACAGAGGGTGGCAGGGACAGTGGCAGGTCTATTGCCCAGGTACAGGAGGTGGCAGGACAGTGGCAAGTCTATTGCCCAGGTACAGGGGGTGGTAGGGCTATACCCAGGTACAGGGTGGCAGGGACAGTGGCAGGTCTATTGCCCAGGTACAGGGGTGGCAGGGACAGTGGCAGGTCTATTGCCCAGGTACAGGGGGTGGTAGGGCTATTACCCAGGTACAGGGGTGGCAGGGACAGTGCAGGTCCTATTACCCAGGGGGGTTATGGACAGTCTGGTTGACACATTGTATATTACCCAGAGGGCAGTGATTGGCTGGTGAAGGGTGATTGACAGTGAAGTGTGAGCTCCTCAGTCTCCTTTCTGGCCCCTCCCCTCCCCTATATATAACCATCTCACTTGGTTCCCTGTCAGTGTCCGGGATTCGGACCAGGAGTTCAGACAGCGGGAGAGACACTGACACCTGCCCGGACTGGGGCCCTCCGTCTCCGGGGGGGATGGATCTACCGTGAAAACCCCCCCGCAGCCCAGGGAGCCCCCCGGCCGTTCCATGCGGTGCCCCCGGTCGGTGCTGCTGCTCTGCGGGGCCGTGCTGCTCCTGGTGTCCGGGTCGGTCCGGGGCTGCGGTCCGGGGAGGGTGGTGGGTCGGAGGCGGCGCCCGGTGAAGCTCAGTCCGATCTCCTACAAACAGTTCATCCCTAATGTCCCGGAGAAAACCCTGGGGGCGAGCGGGCGGTACGAGGGAAAGGTGGCGAGGAATTCGGAGCGGTTCAAGGAGCTCACACCGAACTACAACCCGGACATCATCTTCAAGGACGAGGAGTACACGGGGGCGGACCGGCTCATGACCCAGGTAAGGACCGGATAGAGTTGTAGTTCCGCAACATCCCAAGCAGAATGGACGGAGTCGGGAGGTGGGAAACAGGTGTAACCGGGACAGTGGACTGGAGATGATAGACCAGCCCGGACTGACAAGGGTTAGATGTGGGGAGAGACCAATTGAGATCGTGGAGACCCACCAAACCAGACCCACCATAGAGTAGGAACCAGACCCACCAAACCAGACCCACCAAACCAGACCCACCATAGAGTAGGAACCAGACCCACCAAACCAGAATGCCTCACACAGGGGGTATCCTATACCGGCTAACAGGCTGAATGCAGATAGAACAAACAGGTACGGGGGAATACCCTCTGTATTTGGTATCTGATTGGACTAACATGGAACAGATGGAACCTGGGCATTGCTTTAACCCCTGCATGCCTGGAGGATAGTGAATTTTTTCGATCCTCAAACACCATAAACAGAATGGACCAGGAGTGTGTGGAGAATACAGACTCTAACCTGTTTTATCACAGTGTGGTTTATTTGTCCTTTAATCCCATTTGTAGACCAAGTAGTTGACCCTCCAGTCACTTTGCCTCATTGGATCAGCTTGAGTGAATGTTTGTACATTACTATCACACATTGATCAATAAGGGATGTCCGTGTTATTGGCTGCAGCAAATCTTAAGTTGGCTTTTTACTGGGCTACTGCAGTTAGATAAAATCTGATTGGTTGCTGCACAGGCAATGTTTTGCATCAGCCTCATTGGATATCGGCGATGTTGAAATCTCTCCAGAGTCGGAATTGGCTCTAAGAAGTAATTTAAAGGTAGATATCGTAATTAAGCTTCTGCATACAGCGAGTGGCCCATGTGATGGGAGATAGGTAAATTGAAATACAGTCAGGTGCAGGGAAGGGGGATCGTGACAGAAAGTTGTTTCTGGATAGGATCAGTGTTGTTTCTTTAAACCTTTACTTTGTAGGGCATTGGGTACATTTGTATCTAGATCTCCATGTAACTTATTTGCCTGGCTGGGGGTTGTTTATAGGGAGATTAAAGATTTCTAAAGAGAGACAGCAAACAAGCTGCATTTAAAGGGACAAGCCCTGAATTGAAAGGATAGAATAGTTTATGCTTTCATGTTACTCACTGTAAATAAAGTCATTCACGTCAGTGGTACTGTCACTTTAAAAGGGGGATTAGCGAATAGAATGTTTCCTTCCAGTAAATGGAAAGCAAATAGTTTCTTAGTGAGGGAAGTATTTTTACTTTGCACCTTTAACTTTACCATCAGGAGCCTCAGTGTGCAAACAGCAATAGGAAGTGTAAGGTTAAATTGCCTCCCCCTGGAAATAAAACCCTTTACAAGGTTCTTATATGACTTGCAGACATAACTGCATTTTTATTGCAGGTACTTATAGAAACAACATAGTACAGAGCTGCAGGGGGAGGATAATAAAGGAACTGATCTTAGCACAAGCTCTGTGTAATGTATTTCTAATAGGACCTATTTAAAGGGGAATGTTGGAGGGTAGGTACTTATAGAAAACAACATGTACAGAGCTGCAGGGGGAGGATAATAAAGTGAACATGATCTTAGCACAGCTCTGTGTAATGTATTTCAATAGTGTACCTATTTAAAAGGGGAATGTTGGAGGTAGGTACTTATAGAAACAACATAGTACAGAGCTGCAGGGGGAGGATAATGAAGTGAACCTGATCTTAGCACAGCTCGTGTAATAGATTTCTCAATAGTGTACCTATTTAAAGGGGAATGTGGAGGGTAGTTTATTATAGAAATAGACCCAACCAAACAGACCCCACCATAGAGTAGGACCCAACCAAACCAGACCCACCATAGAGTAGGAACCAGACCCACCAAACCAGACCCACCAAACCAGACACACCATAGAGTAGGAACCAGAACCCACCAAACCAGACCCCACCAAAACCAGACCCACCATAGAGTAGGAACCAGACCCACCAAACCAGACCCACCAAACAAGACCTACCATAGAGTAGGACCCACCAAACCAGACCCACCAACCATACCTACCATAGAGTAGGAACCAGATCCACCAAACCAGAACCACCAAACCAGACCCACATAGAGTAGGAACCAGACCCACCAAACCAGACCCATAGAGTAGGGACCAGACCCACCATAGAGTAGGAACCAGACCCACCAAACCAGAACCACCATAGAGTAGGAACCAGATCACCAAAACCAGACCCACCAAACCAGACCCACCATAGAGTAGGAACCAGACCCACCAACCCAGACCTACCATAGAGTAGGAACCAGACCCACAACCATACCTACCATAGAGTAGGAACCAGATCCACCAAACCAGACCCACCATAGAGTAGGAACCAGATCCACCCAAACCAGACCCTCTAGAGTAGGAACCAGACCCACCAAACCATACCACCATAGAGTAGGAACCAGACCCACCATAGAGTAGGGCCAGACCCCATGAGTAGGAACCGACCCACCATAGAGTAGGGACCAGACCCACCATAGAGTAGGAACCAGACCCACCAAACCAGACCTACCATAGAGTAGGAACCAGACCCACCAAACCAACCTACCATAGATGGGAACCAGACCACATAGAGTATTAACCAGACCCTCCATAGAGTAGGGACCAGACCCACCATAGAGCAGGAACCAGACCCACCATAGAGCAGGAACCAGACCCACCATAGAGTAGGAACCAGACCCACCATAGGCAGGAACCGACCCACCAAGAGTAGGAACCAGACCCACCAAACAGACCTACCATAGAGTGGGAACCAGACCCACCATAGAGTAGGAACCAGACCCTCCATAGAGTAGGAACCAGAACCACCATGAGCAGGAACCAGACCCACCATAGAGTATGAACCAGACCCACCATAGAGCAGGAACCAGACCCTCCATAGAGCGGGAACCAGACCCACCATAGAGCGGAACCAGACCCACCATAGAGCGGGAACCAGACCCACCATAGAGCAGGAACCAGACCACCATAGAGCAGACCAGACACCAAGCGTAACCAGACCCACCATAGAGCAGGAACGAGACCCACCATAGAGCAGTAACCAGACCCACCATAGAGCAGGAACCAGACCCTCCATAGAGTACGAACCAGACCCACGATAGAGTAGGAACCAGACCATCATAGAGTAGGGACCAGACCCACCATGACTATGAACCAGACCCACCATAGAGTAGGGACCAGACCCACCATAGAGTAGGGAACAGACCCACCATAGAGTAGGGACCAGACCACCATAGAGTAGGACCAGACCCACCATAGAGTAGGAACCAGACCCACCATAGAGTAGGAACCAGACCCACCATGAGTAGGAACAGACCCACCATAGAGTGGACAGACCCACATGAGCAGAGGAACCAGACCCATCATAGAGCAGGAACCAGAACCCGTCATAGAGCAGGAACCAGAACCCGTCATAGAGCAGGAACCAGACCCATCATAGAGCAGGAACCAGACCGTCATAGAGCAGGAAACACAGCCGTCATAGAGCAGGAACCAGAACCATCATAGAGCAGGAACCAGACCCACCATAGAGTAGGAACCAGACCCACCCATAGAGTAGGAACCAGACCCACCATTAGATAGGGGACCAGACCCACCATAGAGCAGGAACCAGACCCATCATGAGCAGGAACCAGACCCATCATAGAGCAGGAACCAGACCACGTCATAGAGCAGGAACCAGACGAAACAACATAGTACAGAGCTGCAGGGGGAGGATAATAAAGTGAACCTGATCTTAGCACAGCTCTGTGTAATGTATTTCTCAATAGTGTACCTATTTAAAGGGGAATGTTGGAGGGTAGGTACTTATAGAAACAACATTGTACAGAGCTGCAGGGGGAGGATAATAAAGTGAACATGATCTTAGCACAGCTCTGTGTAATGTATTTCTCAATAGTGTACCTATTTAAAGGGGAATGTTGGAGGGTAGGTACTTATAGAAACAACATAGTACAGAGCTGTAGGGGGAGGAAATGAGTGAACCTGATCTTAGCACGCTCTGTGTAATGTATTTCTCAATAGTGTACCTATTTTAAAGGGGAATGTGGAGGGTAGTTACTTATAGAAAAACATAGTACAGAGCTGCAGGGGGAGGATAATGAAAGTGAACCTGTCTTAGCACAGCTCTGTGTAATGTATTTCTCAATAGTGTACCTATTTAAAGGGGAATGTTGGAGGGTAGGTACTTATAGAAACAACATAGTACAGAGCTGCAGGGGGAGGATAATGAAGGGAACTGATCTAACACAGCTCTGTGTAATGTATTTCTCAATAGTGTACCTATTAAAAGGGGAATGTTGGAGGGTAGGTACTTATAGAAACAACATAGTACAGAGCTGCAGGGGGAGGATAATGAAGTGAACTTGATCTTAGCACAGCTCTGTGTAATGTATTTCTCAATAATGTCCCTATTTAAAGGGGAATGTTGGAGGGTAGGTACTTATAGAAACAACATAGTACAGAGCTGTAGGGGGATAATTGAAAGTGACCTGATTTTAGCACAGCTCTGTGTAATGTATTTCTCAATAATGTCCCTATTTAAAGGGGAATGTTGGAGGGTAGGTACTTATAGAAACAACACCCAGTGGAGCAGGAACCCAGACCCATATAGAGAAGGAACAGGAACCACCAAGAGCAGGAACCAGACCACCATAGAGTAGGAAACCAGACCCACCATAGAGTAGGAGACAGACCCACCTAGAGAGCGACCAGACCACATATAGAGCAGGAACCAGACCCATCATAGAGCCAGGAAACACAGACGAAGACCCGTACATAAGAGCAGGAACCAGACCATTCATAGAGCAGGAACCAGTCAAGTCATAGAGCAGGAGAACCAGACCCGTCATAAGAGCAGGAACCAGACCATCCATAGCGAGTAGGAACCAGACCCACCATAGAGTAGGAGGGAACCAGACAACCACAGTAGAGTAGGACCACCAGACCCACCATTAGAGTAGGACCAGACACCACAAGATAGAGCAGGAACCAGACCCATCATAGAGCGGAGGAAACCAGCCCCATTTTTCATAGAGCAGGAACCCAGACCCGTCATAGAGCAGAACCAGACACCATCTAGAGCAGGGACACAGACCCGTCATAGAGCAGAACAGACCCATCATAGGCAAGAACACTAGCCACCGTCATAGAGCAGGATGGTGTTTCTATGTCTAGAAGGTTTAGCTATTTTGGGTAACTGATCATAAATGTCCTGTAGCTGCTATTACGGCCACCTCATTGACCAGTAATAGGAAGTCCCACTGCCCATGGGACTAATGGGTCCATCTACAAGTAGAGTTGTTGATACTGATGTAGATTCTCCCAATGCCCTCAGTTTCAGAGCACTCAATGCCCACAATGCAATTTGCTAAAACTATAAATGTGTTTATTATGAGATTAGTAAAAATCAGATTGGTTCTGGTTAGCTTACAGGTCCCTTCAGGGAAAATCTGCAGAACATTAAAATGAATGGGCTGTACAAGGTACAGATACAGGAGAATCCCCATCATATGGACCATACCATCCCATGCCTCACACAGGGGGTATCCTATACCGGCTAACAGGGACTGAATGCAGATAGAACAAACAGGTACGGGGAAATACCCTCTGTATTTGGTATCTGATTGGACTAACATGGAACAGATGGAACCCTGGGCATTGCTTTAACCCCTGCATGCCTGGAGGATAGTGAATTTATTCTGATCCTCAAACACCAATAACAGAATTGGACCAGGAAGTGTGTGGAGAATACAGACACTAACCTGTTTTATCACAGTGTGGTTTATTTGTCCTTTAATCCCATTTGTAGACCAAGTAGTTGACCCTCCAGTCACTTTTCCCTCATTGGATCAGCTTGAGTGAATGTTTGTACATTACTATCACACATTGATGCAATAAGGGATGTCCGTGTTATTGGCTGCAGCAAATCTTAAGTTGGCTTTTTACTGGGCTACTGCAGTTAGATAAAATCTGATTGGTTGCTGCACAGGGCAATGTTTTGCATCAGCCTCATGGATATCAGCGATGTGAAATCTCTCCAGAGTCGGATATTGGCTCTAGAAGTAATTTAAAGGTAGATATCGTAATTAAAGCTTCTGCATACAGCGAGTGGCCCATGTGCATGGGAGATAGGTAAATTGACAATACAGTCAGGTGCAGGGAAGGGGGATCAGTACAGAAAGTTGTTTCTGGATAGGATCATGTGTGTTTTCTTTAAACCTTTACTTTGTAGGGCATTTGGGTACATTTGTTATCTAGATCTCCATGTAACATTATTTGCCTGGCTGGGGGTTTGTTTATAGGGAGATTAAAGATTTCTAAAGAGGACAGACAAACAAGCTGCATTTAAAGGGACAAGCCCTGAATTGAAAGGATAGAATAGTTTATGCTTTATGACTTCAGTAATAAAGTCATTCACGTCAGTGGTACTGTCAACTTTAAAAGGGGGATTAGCGAATAGAAATGTTCCTTCCAGTAAATGGAAGCAAATAGTTTCTTAGTGAGGGAAGTATTTTTACTTTGCCACCTTTAACTTTACCATCAGGAGCCTCAGTGTGCAAACAGCAATAGGAAGTGTAAGGTTAAATTGCCTCCCCCTGGAAATAAAACCCTTTACAAGGTTCTTACTATGGACTTGAGACATAACTGCATTTTTATTGAAAGGTACTTATAGAAACAACATGTACAGAGCTGCAGGGGGAGGATAATAAAGTGAACTGTTTAGCACAGCTTGTGTAATGTATTTCTCCAATATGTACCTATTTAAAGGGGAATGTTGGAGGGTAGGTACTTATAGAAAACAAAATTGTACAGAGCTGCAGGGGGAGGATAATAAAGTGAACATGATCTTAGCACAGCTCTGTGTAATGTATTTCTCAATAGTGTACCTATTTAAAGGGAATGTTGGAGGGTAGGTACTTATAGAACAACATAGTACAGAGCTGCAGGGGGGAGGATAAAGAAGTGAACCTGATCTTAGCACAGCTCTGTGTAATGTATTCTCAATAGTGTACCTATTTAAGGGGAATGTTGGAGGGTAGGTACTTATAGAAAAACATAGTACAGAGCTGCAGGGGGAGGATAATGAAGTGAACCTTCTTAGCACAGCTCTGTGTAATGTATTTCTCAATAGTGTACCTATTTAAAGGGGAATGTTGGAGGGTAGGTACTTATAAAACAACATAGTACAGAGCTGCGGGGGAGGATAATGAAGTGAACCTGATCTTAACAGCTCGTGTGTAATGTATTTCTAAATAGGTACCTATTAAAAGGGGAATGTTGGAGGGTAGGTACTTATAGAAACAACATAGTACAGAGCTGCAGGGGGAGGATAATGAAGTGAACTGATCTTACCACAGCTCTTGTGTAATGTTTTCTCAATAAGTCCCTATTTAAAGGGGAATGTTGGAGGTAGGTACTTATAGAAACAACATAGTACAGAGCTGTAGGGGGAGGATAATGAAGTGACACTGATTTTAGCACAGCTCTGTGAATGTATTTCACAATAGTTATACCATTAAAGGGGAAGTTGGAGGTAGGTACTTATAGAAAACAAATAGTACAGAGCTGCAGGGGAGGAGCTGTTTAAAGGAGAACTGAGGTCAAGCGCAGACCTTTGATTGACAGCCAATAAAACGGCCTCCGTTAAAACATTGTCCATCCCCTCTTCTAACCCAACCATCATGAGTCTTCACATTAATTTCCATCCCTTAGCACAGGGAATACAAATAGCTAATTGACATTTTCCTCATCCCTTACTTTTCTGATTCACAAGAGCAGTCTGTCCCACTGGCAAGGAGAAAATAATCTATGTACGGATTACCAAATATTTTGTCATTTTGATCAGATTACAAACATATGAACATTCAGAGTTTTAAAAAACCAGTATAGAACTTTCCTCACCTACAGTCCTCTGGTCCCGGGTCCCCAGCCGGATCCCCGACTAGACATGGTCTTATGGGTAAGTTACACAGGTAAAGGTTAAACTGACAATACTCAAAGCATGGAGCATCCAACAGGGTCACGTCATTTATTGACGACTCCTCATCTAGGAGCATAACAGCAGTCCTTGTCGGGTAACATCAGCTAATATATAATTTAGTTAAATAATTATCATTCACAACAACCATTGGTCTCAATGTGCGTCTAACTCCTCTGTAACTTCTTTTTGCCCATAGAAGTGTTGCCTTTTACCACTGATTTCCAACTCATTGTGTCCCACAGTCACACAAACAACAGGTTGTAAATTACCGAAACACATCCCTTTGTATTTTACAGCAATCCCCTTCATTGCTTTAATCCATTAATAACACCATCGAAATTCTCCACCAATCTTGGATTGAGGTTAAACGTGACAGAAAATACACGCAAGTGGTTAAACGCCATCATCGTTCCCTTAGGTTCGAACCCACAATACCAGCGCACTGAAACGCGCACGAATGTGCAAAACGGCAATGTTACGTTAACCATGCGTTCTCGCTGTTATCTGGTTAATTATTCTGTCACGGGGGGCATGACGATTCCCAAAATAATGGGAAGGCGATCACATGCGCTCTGAAACAGACCACAGTTTGCACACACAGTTGTATAACGGCTGAGGCCCCTACCATACAACCATCGCCTGTGCGATTTCTGGTTGCTCTTGTCTGCGCATTGTTCCCGTTTGCACATGCGATTTGTATTTTATAATTCTAGAAACTCATGACGTTGCAAATAAAATGCAACACGCAAAATGCCCAACGGATTGCACAAACGTGCGCACATAAGAAAATCGCGGAATTTTGCTTATTCCCGCGCTATCCATTTCAACCAAATCTCATGCGCAAATCGCTCCGGAAGGTTTTATTGTAGAATGGGGAGTGAGACACAGTTTTATTCTACCGTCTTCAATTAAAGAAGTGTCAAAATTTTGATTATACCCATAAGTTCCCTTTAAATCAATATCCGATTGGTTAGGAAAAATTAACAGCATTTAAATAAATGAAATTAACTTTTTATTGAATCTTTCCTTTATGTAGTAAGATAGTATGGGAGGTTGTATAAGACATAGTCCATCTGTTCCAACCGTATACCCTACCCATAATTTCTGTAATACATTACATTAGTAACATAGTTTGGAGGTTGTATACAAGAGCATACGTCCATGCTGTCCACCTTTATACCCTACCCTAATGTCTGTGTATAACAGTTACTAGTAAATTCCTATGAGGGTTATAAAGACAAAAGTCCCACTAGTCCCAACCCTTTAATCCTAACCCATAATGTCTGTATACAGTAACATAGATAACATAGTATTGGAGGTTTATAAAGACATACGTCATCCCTAGTCCAACCTTTAGTATGGCCCTGTACACATAATGTCTGTATAGGTGGGACAGTTACATAGTACTAGTATGGAGGTTGGTATAATAACATTACATCATCTAGTCAACCTTTAGCACCTAAAACCCATAATGTCTTAATACATGTTCATAGTAATCACAAGTTGGAGGTTGTATAAAGACATAACTTCCCTCTAAGTCGCAACCGTTATACCCAACCCAAAGGTCCCTTTAACAGTTTCACTAGTAACACAGGAATTGTAGGTTTATAAGACAACGTCCTATCTGCCAACCTTTTATACCCTGTTTGAAAAAACAGTTAAAAGGGGAATTCCATTCCCCCAAATGGCAATTGGAAAGCATCCCTGATCCAACCAGAACTAGTAAATGTATTAATACCGGTAATTCTCAATCTTTTGTTAGTTTTAGACTTATCCAGACCACTTTTTAAGCTATTCCATAAACGTTGCACTTATCACACAATACAACGCACAGTGTAACACTACATTCCCAGCAACCATAGGCATCCTGCTGCTGGGTTGTTTTGAGTACATAAATCAAAAACACATCCCACACACTGGAACACCTACCTTCCAACAGTCCCCTTTAAATAGGTACACTACTTTGAAAATACATTGCAACAGAGCTGTGGCTAAGATCAGTCACTTCAGTTAATCCTCCCCTAGCCCGCTCTTACTTTTTGTTTCTATAAGTACCCTACCCTCCAACTCCCCCTTTAAATAGGTCCCTATTGAGAAACATTACACAGAGCTATGCTAGTCAGGGTTCCCGTCATTATCCTCGATAATGAAGTGAACCTGATCTTAGCATAGCTCTGTGTAATGTATTTCTCAATAGTGTACCTATTTAAAGGGGGATGTTGGAGGGTAGGTACTTATAGAAACAACATAGTACAGAGCGGCAGGGGAGGATAATGAAGTGACCTGATCTTAGCACAGCTCTGTGCAATGTATTTCTCAATAGTGTACCTATTTAAAGGGGAATGTTGGAAGGTAGGTGTCCAGTGTGTGGAATGTGATGTTTTTGATTTATGTTACCACAAACAAACCCAGCAGCAGGATTGCCTATGGTTGCTGGGAATTGTAGTTTACACTGTGCTGTATTGTGTGATAATGGCAAGTTTATGGAATAGCTTTAAAAGTGGTCTGGATAAGTTTCTAAAACTAAAAAAGATTGAGAATTACCGGTATTAATACATTTACCTTAGTTCTGGTTGATCCAGGGATGCTTTCCAATTGCCATTTGGGGACATGGAATTCCCCCTTTTAACTGTTTTTTCAAACAGGGTATAAAGGTTGGCAATAGTGAACGTTGTCTTTATACAACCTCTAATACTATGTTACTATGTAACTGATATACAGACATTATGGGTAGGGTATAAAGGTTGGACTAGATGGACATATGTCTTTATTCATCCTCCAATACTATGTTACTATTTAACTGTTATACATACATTATGGGTAGGGTATAAAGGTTGGACTAGATGGACGTGTGTCTTTATACAACCTCCAATACTATGTTACTATGTAACTGTTATACAGACATTATGGGTAGGTATAAAGGTTGGACTAGATGTATGTATGTCTTTATACAACCTCTAATACTATGTTACTATGTAACTGTTATACAGACATTATGGGTAGGGTATAAAGGTTGGACTAGATGGACATATGTCTTTATTCAACCTCCAATACTATGTTACTGTGTAACTGTTATACAGACATTATGGGTAGGGTATAAAGGTTGGACTAGATGGACGTATGTCTTTATACAACCTCCAATACTATATTACTATCTAATTGTTAGACATTATGGGTAGGGTATAAAGGTTGGACTAGATGGACGTATGTCTTTATACAACCTATAAAACTATGTTACTATGTAAATGTAGACAGACATTATGAGTAGGGTATAGAGGTTAGTCTAGATAGACGTATGTCTTAATTCAACCTCCAATACTATGTTACTATGTAACTGTAGACAGACATTACCATGCCTCACACAGGGGGTATCCTTATACCGGCTAACAGGGCTGAATGCAGATAGAACAAACAGGTACGGGGGAATACCCTCTGTATTTGGTATCTGATTGGACTAACATGGAACAGATGGAACCCTGGGCATTGCTTAACCCCTGCATGCCTGGAGGATAGTGAATTTATTTGATCCTCAAACACCATAAACAGAATTGGACCAAGGAGTGTGTGGAGAATACAGACTCAACCTTTTATCACAGTGTGGTATTGTCCTTTAATCCCATTGTAGACCAAGTAGTGACCCTCCAGTCACTTTTCCCTCATTGGATCAGCTTGAGTGAATGTTTGTACATTACTATCACACATTGATGCAATAAGGGATGTCCGTGTTATTGGCTGCAGCAAATCTTAAGTTGGCTTTTTACTGGGCTACTGCAGTTAGATAAAATCTGATTGGTTGCTGCACAGGCAATGTTTTGCATCAGCCTCATTGGATATCGGCGATGTTGAAATCTCTCCAGAGTCGGATATTGGCTCTAAGAAGTAATTTAAAGGTAGATATCGTAATTAAAGCTCTGCATACAGCGAGTGGCCCATGTGCATGGGAGATAGGTAAATTGACAATACAGTCAGGTGCAGGGAAGGGGGATCAGTACAGAAAGTTGTTTCTGGATAGGATCATGGTGTTTTTCTTTAAACCTTTACTTTGTAGGGCATTTGGGTACATTTGTATCTAGATCTCCATGTAACATTATTTGCCTGGCTGGGGGTTGTTTATAGGGAGATTAAAGATTTCTAAAGAGAGACAGCAAACAAGCTGCATTTAAAGGGACAAGCCCTGAATTGAAAGGATAGAATAGTTTATGCTTTCATGTTATCATGTAAATAAGTCATTCACGTCAGTGGTACTGTCACTTTAAAAGGGGGATTAGCGAATAGAAGTTTCCTTCCAGTAAATGGAAGCAAATAGTTTCTTAGTGAGGGAAGTATTTTTACTTTGCCACCTTTAACTTTACCATCAGGAGCCTCAGTGTGCAAAAACAGCAATAGGAAGTGTAAGGTTAAATTGCCTCCCCCTGGAAATAAAACCCTTTACAAGGTTCTTATATGACTTGCAGACATAACTGCATTTTTATTGCAGGTACTTATAGAAACAACATAGTACAGAGCTGCAGGGGGAGGATAATAAAGTGAACATGATCTTAGCACAGCTCTGTGTAATGTATTCTCAAATAGTGTACCTATTTAAAGGGGAATGTTGGAGGGTAGGTACTTATAGAAAACAAATTGTACAGAGCTGCAGGGGGAGGATAATAAAGTGAACATGATCTTAGCACAGCTCTGTGTAATGTATTTCTCAATAGTGTATCTATTTAAAGGGGAATGTTGGAGGGTAGGTACTTATAGAAACAACATAGTACAGAGCTGCAGGGGGAGGAAATGAAGTGAACCTGATCTTAGCACAGCTCGTGTAATGTATTTCTCAATAGTGTACCTATTTAAAGGGGAATGTTGGAGGGTAGTTATTATAGAAATAACATAGTACAGAGTGCAGGGGGAGGATAATGAAGTGAACCTGATCTTAGCACAGCTCTGTGTAATGTATTTCTCAATAGGTACCTATTTAAAGGGGAATGTTGGAGGGTAGGTACTTATAGAAACAACATAGTACAGAGCTGCAGGGGGAGGATAATGAAGTGAACCTGATCTTAAACACAGCTCTGTGTAATGTATTTCTCAATAGTGTACCTATTAAAAGGGGAATGTGGAGGGTAGGTACTTATAGAAACAACATAGTACAGAGCTGCAGGGGGAGGATAATGAAGTGAACTTGATTCTTACCACAGCTGCTGTGTAATGTATTCTCAATAATGTCCCTATTTAAAGGGGAATGTGTGGAGGGGTAGGTACTTATAGAAACAACATAGTACAGAGCTGTAGGGGGAGGATAATGAAGTGAACCTGATTTTAGCCACAGCTCTGTGTAATGATTCACAATAGTATACCTTTAAAGGGGAATGTTGGAGGTAGGTACTTATAGAAAAACAACATAGTACAGAGCTGCAGGGGGAGGATAATGAAGTGAACCTGATCTTAGCATAGCTCTGTGTAATGTATTTCTCAATAGTGTACCTATTTAAAGGGGGATGTGGAGGGTAGGTACTTATAGAAACAAACATAGTACAGAGCGGCAGGGGAGGATAATGAAGTGACCTGATCTAGCACAGCTCTGTGCAATGTATTTTCAATAGTGTACCTATTTAAGGGGAATGTTGGAAGGTAGGTGTCACGTGTGGGAATGTGATGTTTTTGATTTATGTTACCACAAACAACAAACCAGCAGCAGGATGCCTATGGTTGCTGGGAATTGTAGTTTACACTGTGCTGTATGAGGTGATAATGGCAAGTTTATGGAATAGCTTTAAAAGTGGTCTGGATAAGTTTCTAAAACTAAAAAAGATTGAGAATTACCGGTATTAATACATTTACCTTAGTTTGGTTGATCCAGGGATGCTTTCCAATTGCCATTTGGGGACATGGAATTCCCCCTTTTAACTGTTTTTTCAAACAGGGTATAAAGGTTGGACTAGATGGACGTATGTCTTATACAACCTCAATACTGTGTACTATGTAACTGTTATACAGACATTATGGGTAGGGTATAAAGGTTGGACTAGATGGAGTATGTCTTTATACAAACCTCCAATTACTGGTTACTATGTAACTGTTTACAGACATTAGGTAGGGTATAAAGGTGTGGACTAGATGGACGTATGTCTTTATAACAACTCCAATACTGTGGTTACTATGTAACTGTTATACAGACATTATGGGTAGGGTATTAAGGTTGGACTAGATGGACATATGTCTTTATACAACCTCCAATACTATGTTACTATGTAACGTTATACAGACATTGTGTAGGGTAATAAAGGTTGGACTAGATGGGACGTATGTCTTTATACAACCCTCCAATACTATGTTACTATGTAACTGTACAGACATTATGGGTGTAGGGTATAAAGGTGGAACAGATGGACGTATGTCTTTATACAACCTCCAATACTATGTTATATGTAACTGTTAGACAGACATTATGGGTAGGGTATAAAGGTTGGACTAGATGGACGTATGTCTTTATACACCTCAAAACTATGTGACTATGTAACTGTTATACAGACATTATGGGTAGGATATAAAGGTTGACTAGATGGACGTATGTCTTTATACATCTCCAATACTATGTTATTGTAAGTTATACAGACATTATGGGTAGGTATAAAGGTTGTATAGATGGACGTATGTCTTTATACAAAATCCAATACTATGTTACTTGTAACTGTTATACAAGACATTAGGGGTAGGATATAAAGGTTGGACTAGATGGACGTATGTCTTTATACAACCTCCAATACTATGTTACTAGTAACTGTTATACAGACATTAGGGTAGAGGTATAAAGGTTGTACTAGATGGACGTTTGTCTTATACAACCTCAATACGATGTTACATGTAATGTATACAGACATTATGGGTAGGGTATAAAGGTTGGACTAGATGGACAGTATGTCTTTATACAAACCTCCAATACTATGTTTACTATGTAACTGTTATACAGACATTATGGGTAGGGTATAAAGGTTGGACTAGATGGACATATGCTTTATACAACCTCACCAATACTATGTTACTATGTAACTGTTATACAGACATTATGGGTAGGGTATAAAGGTTGGACTAGATGGACGTATGTCTTTATACAACCTCCAATACTATATTACTATCAGGAAGATTCAATAAAAGTTCTTATCATTTTAAATGCTGTTAATTTTTCCCTAACCAATCGGATATTATTTAAAGGGAATCTTCACTGGTATAATCAAAATTTGAACATTCAGTTTAATTGAAGAACGGGAGATAAAAGAGCTGTGTCTCACTCCCATTCTACAATAAAACCTTCAGGAGCGATTGCGCATGAGATTTTGGTTGGAATGGTAATCGCGGGAATAAGAAAATTCCCGCGATTTCTTATGTGCGCACGATTTTGCATCCGTTTGCATTTTGCGTGTGCTTTTTTTATGCAAACGCATGAGTTTCTAGAATTATAAAATCGCATGTGCAAACGCGGAACAATGCGCGACAACGCACCAGAATCGCACATGCGATGGTTGTAGTGGGGCCTCAGCCTTATACACTGTGTGTGCGCTGTGATCGCCATTATTTTGGGAATCGCATGCCCCCCGTTGACAGAATATTACCAGAATCACAGCGAGAACGCATGGTAACGTAACATTGCCTTTGCACATTTCGTGCGCGTTTCAGTGCGCTGTATTGTGGGTTCAACCTAAGAGGACGGAGATGCGTTTAACCACTTGGTATTTCTGTCACGTTTAACCTCCAATCCAAGAATTGTGGAGATTTCGATGGTTTTAATGGATTAAAGCAATGAATGGGATTGCTGTACAATATACAGGGATGTTTCGGTAATTTACACCTGTTGTTTGTGTGACTGGGGAACAATGAGTTGGAAACATGTGTAAAAGCAACTTCTATGGCAAAGAAGCAGTTACAGAGGATTAGACACATTGGAGACACATGGTTGTTTGTGAATGACTAATTATTACTAATTATATATAGCTGTATGTACCCACAGGACTGCTGTATGTGTCCTAGATGAGAGTCCAATAAATGACCCTGTTGGATGCTCCATTGCTTTGAGTCATTGTCAGTTCTACCTTTACCTGTGTAATTACCCATAAGACCATTGTATAGTCGGGGATCCGGCTGGGGAACAGGGACCAGAGACTGTAGGTGAGATAAAGTTTCTATACTGGGTTTTAAAACTCTGAATAGTTCATAGTTTGGTTAATCTGATCAAAATGACAAACTATTTGGTAATTCCTTACCATAGATTTATTTTCTCCTCTGCCAGTGGGACAGACATGCTCCTTGTGAATCGTAAAGTAAGGGATTGAGGAACTGTCCAATTAGTTACTTTGTATCTCCCTGTGCTAAGGGATGGAAATTAATTGTGAAGACTCTATTGATTGGTTGGGGTAGAAGAGGGGATACAATGTTTTAACGAGCCGTTATTGGGCTGTCAATCAAAGGATATGCGCTTGACACCTCAGTTCTCCTTTAAACAGCCTCAGTTCTGAATATTTTAGCTTTTAATTCTGCACAGCGGATTTTACTTTGTTTATATCAACTTTATTAACAGTCAGGGAACAATCTCTGTCCGCTCACTCCCATTGGAAGGGATATTCCTGATACATTTTTTCAACAAGAAAAAAAGTGTTCTGTTGCTAGTAGGGAGCGGCTGAACTGTGTGACTGTCTGGTAGCGAGGTGTGTGTTTTGGACGGGGGATCGCACACTGTTATAGTAAGTGCGGTATGTGAAATATTTATACCACACTCTGTAGTCCACAAAAAAAAAAAGAACAAAATAAATTAACGTTCTCTGAACTTTATTTTCTGTTTTTGTTTTATTTCTTAACCCATTCATGAGCATAGTTTTAATTAAAGGGGAACTCTCGCCTCTTTCCGGTGGAGGTTTGATAATTACAAGTTAAAGGGGTAAACCAGATTAGTAGGGATTATATTCCAGATGACCGGCAGAGGGTGTGTCCTACTGGGTGCATAGATCTCTCTTTTCTGCATAGTAAATTTGACTTTGAAGCTGCCGTCATATTTCTAGACAGATGCTGCAGTTTTACTACAGTCTATTGAACAGAATTTGACCAATAGGAAGCATCTCTACCCTGTCCTGATTCCTGCTCCACCTCTAATTGTGTTTTTCTCCCATTTGTTCCATTCTCTCCCCCCTTCTCTTTCTTCTATTCTCTCTCCTTCTCTAACTTTCTGTTCCTTTCTTCTTTCCACATTGGCCCATCCTATTTAGAGAGCAGGAGGTAATATTGTAACATTGTAACGCACTGACCTGAAAACAGAACAAGATTCTCTTGATTGCATAGACACCTGGGAAACGTATTTTCCTGTACACCACCTGGGTAGGTTTCCTAATAAAAAGCCAGGTTATCGCCATTGAATTGAGTAAATCTGAGCTTGTGATGTCACAGATTTTTATTAATTATTATCCTGGCAATGGAAGTATTAGAAAACATGTTTAAAGAGGCAGTGCACACATTCCATTGTGCCTTTTCTTAAAGCTGTACAAGGTCTTCATGGCCCAGACTGACCGATCTTACCCATAAGACCTTGCAGAGCAGAGGGGGCAGAACATTACCGGATTCTGACAGTGAATCTATTGCAGTTTGGCTCCAATTAAGGGGCTCGTTATCTATAAATATCCCCCTAACTGACTTTCCTGAAGAAAATTGTAGTCGTTAAAATATCTCAATATCCTAACATTAAAATCTAACCTAAAAAAAAGATTGACCATAATTTACCCTTGCAACTGAGCGTTAGGGAAAGATCACTAGAAATTTTCAATGTACGTTAAGAGCGGTTCAGAAGTTCTAGTTTAAAAACCGCCATAGACCTACGACAACAACACAATTAAGACTCTTCGCAAGCCAAGTTTGCCTTTATTTTGTGTTGCCTTTAAAGGAGTTTAAAAGATTAGCCAACCTAGATTGTGTTTCTGAAAGTTACCAAATCATATTCACAAAGAACGTCTGTTTTACGTGTTAATTCCTTTTACCTAACACTTCATTACGTGGTATTTTTATTATCTTCCTCACAATACGGATTATAACTCTCACACCCGACACAAATACCCATTCATTTGGAATGTTGTTAATAGGGGCATTATTATTATTACTATTATTATTATTATGAATGTGGTTTCAACATTTTAACAACATCAACCTAATTAATCGGGACATCAAGCAATGGTTTGTGTAATTGCAGCCAAGCAAGATTAAAATGATATATAAGTGTCTAAGTGATTCCTATATACCCTTGTGCAGTTAATGACATATTTTACTACAAAACTTCTGCAGTTATTTTTACTGTCACCCCCTTCCTCACGTTAGCACAAAAGTAGCTACAGTTGCGAATTAGATGCTGATTTAGACTGGGCATGTCAGTCCCACTGGGAGAGGTAAGTAGGAGCCAAAGTAAATATTTCACTAATCCAGGTATGTGATCATTTTTCACCAATGTCTCCCCTCTCATAGTCCAAACTCGTAACAGTTAATAGCACAACTGGATAAAAATAATTTAAAATAAAGAGTAGAATTTAAACGTACCACTTCCCCCCATTACTAAATATATTATACTATTCATACTTTATCAAACTATTTCTGAAACTAGTACCGGTAAGTAGACACAAACCACATGGAACCCCTCGGTTCCGAAATCCGAAAGATACATCCAACAAATCGAAAATAATTATCGAAAATAGCCTCGAACATTCAAAAATCTTTGAAAATTCGTTCGGTTTTCAGATCTTCGGGGTTTTCCGAGATCCAGGAATCCGAAAATGGATCTCTACCGGTAAGGGATTAACAATAACACCCTAGTAATCAATGTAATCTGTAGCTTCAGAGATCCTCTCCTTTTAGTTATTATGAAAAATAACTTTATATGCGTGATCAGTGAGGTTTTAGCCAATTAAAGAATTGAGATGTTCAAAGGGTTATAATATGTAGCCAATCAAAACAGTTAAGGGTAATGGGGTTAGAGCAAGGAACCAATTAAAATGTTAGAATGCTCCTAAATAAAATATAAACATATTACTACCTCCACTAGAAACAGTAACGCATTGTAAGAAAGTGTTTCTATAAAACTAGCTTTTCTTTCTTTTTCTTTTTAATTTACCTGTTCCAACATCCAACCAAACCTTTCTCTTTGCAATGGTTAACCACTGGGGTTCATCCTTATTAACCAATTGCCCAAAATGATGGTTTCATTTAGGATTACAAAAGTGATCTAATGTAAAAAACTGTGCTGCAACATTTAGTCCTGGAACATGTAAATTATTGGGTGATATACATACTGGCTTCTTGGGGAATTGTAATCCTACGGTAACCAATCAGAAATTAGTTTTAAATAAACAACAACCAAAACTTCATCTGATTGGCTGGTATTTGATACTAGACTGCATGGAACTAGACCTTTTTATGGTTAAAAACAGCTATGTCTGTAATGTATTGTTATGTTACTTCCAATCTTTAAATGATATCAGTATAAGACTCACTGGATTGTGCTCCCCTGCAATCTGGTTATTGTGCACTAAACCATGGGATTGGTACAGATTAAAGGATTGTGAGTGTATGTGCGTGCCACCTGATTGAATTCCAATTTACGTTATTTTGCACTGGTAATAAGACGAACAAAAGTTTTCCATTGTTATTAATCCAAAACAAACTGAAGATTGTCCATTCATTCACTTATTAGGAATAAACAGTTACTTTATTCTGAAATATAAACTGTACAGTGATACTACTAATTACATTTACTGGACTTGGTTTTATAACCAGATTTGTACAACGGGAATTTAAGTTTTTAATGAGACAGGACAGACATAATTCACTGGAATATAGATACTGCAACATATAGATATTCTATTAAATTGATATTGGATTGTATAGATATTGGATCCTATTGATATTGGATTGTATAACTATTGAATACTATTAATATTGGATTGTATAGATTTTGTATCCTATTGATATTGGATTGTATAGAAATTGCAGTATATAGATATGGGATTGTATAGCTATTGCAATATATAGATATTGGATCAAATTGATATTGGATCCTATGGATATTGGATTGTATAGAAATTGCAATATATAGATATTGGATAAAATTGATATTGGATTGTATAGATATTGGATACTATTAATATTGGATTGTATAGATTTTGGATCCTATTGATATTGGATTGTATAGAAATTGCAATATATAGATATTGGATCAAATTGATGTTGGATTGTATAGATATTGGATTAAATTGATATTGGATTGTATAGATATTGCAATATATAGAAATGGGATTGTATAGCTATTGCAATAAATAGATTGGATTGTATAGATATTGGATCAAATTGATATTGGATTGTATAGATATTGCAATATAGGATCATATTGATATTGGATTGTATAGATATTGGACCCTATTGATATTGGATTGTATAGATATTGTATCCTATTCCACTATCCTAACTCAACACTAAGACGGGAGGGAGGTGGAAGTCAAGGTGTTAACCATTTCTCTGCCATGGGGTCTGATGCAATTTGCCAATCTCGCAGTCATTTCAGATTAAATGGACATATACTGAAAGAGAAAATACTGCCTTATGATTACCATCGTGTAGGCTCAATTTTTTTAAAACTGTTCTGTAAACAGTTTGGGGACGTTCTTTTTGTATACTTAGAACATTCAGTACTTCCTTACCAGAACTGCATTTATACATGAACTGGAGATACCATACTGCTTACATTAGAGACCACTGTTCCCCCAAAGCTTGCACACACCCACCACTCCTCAGGCTTGAACTCACTGGTTAAAGGGGAACTAAACTGAAATAAACTAACCTCCTTCTGTTGAATCTACACCCAGGGTGAAGACCTTAAATGCTATATCCTGACCCCTGTGGAAAAAGTTTAGTTCCCCTTTTAAAATAGTGCAAATACAGTGGGGGTTATTCAATAAAAGTTCTTATCATTTAAAATGGTGCTAATTTTGCCCCAACCAATCAGACGTTAGCTTTCAAATGTTACATAAGTTCTGATTGGTTGGGGCAAAATTAGCACCATTTTAAACGATAAGAACTTTTATTGAATCTCCCTGACTGTCTGTCGGAGATAAAAAACTTACGAAGCACACAAAACATAATGTTTGTATCTGCACAGATTATATGTATCTGCTGGCACGGCCTATAAAGTAATAAACGCTGATACCAGTGATGAATCTTGGGTTTGGGGCGGAGTTTCGAAAAACGGAACTTTGCTAAATGGCGCTTTGCTGACGAAAATTCTGAATAATATTTCATTTGATGAAATTCGATGTTGAAAATTCTAAAAAATTGACTTTGATTGGGATTTGAATTTTCGGTTCTGCAGAATTCCGCGGAATCACCAGTACCCTCAGATCTGCAAGGGAAAGGCCATGTATATAGGTGGATAAACGTGTACCACGAGCTCTGGATGTCGGAAAGAAAGACATTTCTAAAAATAGCCGTGTAAAAATCCTAAAATGAAATTTCGAAATAGCCAAATCCGAATCTCCCACATAAAAGCTACATAACCATTTGGTTTCATTAATAGTCCAAGTATAGGAAAGAACGATATAACCCCCCCATCTATATTCCCTCTTTCCTCTCTAGGCTTTCTAAGAAAACATCTACAACTTAGAATAAACCGTATCAAGTGCAGTTTCTATGTGTAATAAAAATTCCAATGTCAAATCTTATAAAATCCTCTGACGTGCAGGTTTTTTTCCCCCTACTGTTAAAATGAGACCAGGGCTGGTTTAATTGCAGTGGTTACAGAGAATATGGATCGTGTTAAAGGGGCTACAGTCGCCCTGTAATTTCCGGATGCGCCAAATCCACAATATTATCATTTGGTGAAATGCAGAATGCGTTTTGTTTGACAATATAATATTATTTTTTTACATTATACAGGGGTGTGTGTGTGTGTCGCGTACGCATTTAAATTATAATAATAATAATTATTACAACAAAGTGCTAGTTCAAACGCTTTTATAATTCATATTCATTATCTTGTTTTCATTTGAGATGTGATAATTGATATTCACACAGCTCTGCCAATCAGGGGATTGTATTTCTTTTTTGTAATTGAATGAAATCTGTGTCCAATTGCATTGCGATGGTCAGAATTTCAATTCCACTTTCTTCTCGAGGGGCGTAAATCTTTGTAGATGCAAATTTCTTCTTTTTAACAATAAACAAATAAAAGAAACTTTTATAGAGCAATGAAATTGGGAAACCACTTGACTTAATCTTCACACACATGTACGGATTTACGACCAACGCACGGCCAATCGCACGTGTGTATGCGTTCGGTCGGGTATTGTTTGTTGAGCCACCATGGCGGTACGAGGCTTTAAAGGGCATGTTCACCCTTAGAATAGAAAACTGGTCCATTGTCAGTTACCTGCCCCCCAACTGATATATTTTGCTCTTTATTACCTGTATTACTAACCAGATATTTATGGATAATAATTGTCACCATTCTGGTAGCGTAATCTGGCTCCTCCCTCCATGCAATCAAGGGGGTGACTGCTGACATCTCATCTAATGATTTATCATCACATGCTCAAGCTTAAAAAAGGGAGGAGGAAGATAGTATTGACAGAATGGAAGGGAACTTTCCTATTAAATATTTCGTTACAAATACATGTTTTTAAGGGTGGACAAGCCCTTTAACCTATCAGTACTTAGCCCCACTTGAATACAAGGAAGACAGTTCTGGGAATTAAAGTTCTGTAGGGTAATTACTTCAGTAATTACATCATATACATTTACAAAGGAGGAGAAATTTGGGACTAGGAAATGTAACAATTTATTTGTTTACTACATAACAGCGTTACATACAAATACGAACATACAAATAAAAATGGATTATTGGCAACATCAATTCTCAAGGAGCTGTATATAGTCTGACGGGATTTTAGACTCTGTATTTTGTTATTACGGAATCGATGGAATGTTTGTAAATCTGGGGTTGAAATTCCGTGGAATATTATACCTGGAATAATGTCCATTCTAATCGAACAATAAAAACCCCGAAGATAATAAAATACCGGTAATAATAATCATGTCAGCATTATTAGAAGTGGGTTATAATGTCATTGCTTTAGAACAAACATAGTAACGAGTAACTGTTTTTTTCAAAAAGCTATTAGTGCCGGAAAAAACAGATTTAAAATGTAATTATGGACACGAAGCCTTAGTGCTAGGCCACACTACTCAACGCATAATCCGATCGCGTGTTAAAATGCGCGTGCAAGTGTTGTCTCATTGGCTGGGGCACACTAGGTGCACTGCCGTCCGTTGTGCTGCCATCTGCTTTCAGATTGCATGCAATCAACAATTTTTATGCTCGATTGAAGCTCATGTGACATTGCACAGTCCGGAACCAGAAACTGCGCTGCGCTAGTGCAGTTTATTGAGATAACGCAACCAATGAAAGTATGGGAAAGCGGAAAGATCGCACAGCATAAATACTAACAAAACGCACTACTACAGACGCAATGCAATCGATTGCGTTTTTCCCATGCGTTTTGTGTTGTGCAGTGTGAACGTAGATACTTACTGATAGATGAAATCTGTAATATTCTGTCTGTCACATTCCCTTCAGTCGTAACTCCCTATACTTTAGTACAGTTAAACTTTGTTGGCCTTGGGAATGCTGGTTTCTGCGCTAGTCACTTTAAAGGGAATCTTCAGTGGTTCCCCGGTCTCTTCTACGCTGCGTCCTCTGACAGGTCTCGACACACTTAGTAATCTATGTGCATGTGCATAGGAAACAGAGTCCATCGGGACCTGTCAGGACGATTCTGTCTATTACAGTGTGTACCCACCTTTATTGTAAGACAAACCCACTGAGCTCATCCATTATTAAATCAGAATTGAACGCTTTGGAAACCTTTATAAATTGGATTATTACAGATTAAGTTAGTTTGTCAAAATTGGCTTTGTGTGGTTCTGGCTAATTTTTTTAAATGAAACACATCAATGTTAAAACAGAAAAATGAAAGGGGATTGTGTACTACAGGCGGCTGGAAATGAAAATTATTGTTGGATGAGGCTAACAGGGTTATTTAATAAAAGTTCTTATCGTTTAAAATGGTGCTAATTTTGCCCCAACCAATCAGATGTTAGCTTTCAAATGTTAACTCAGATCTGATTGGTTGGGGCAAAATTAGCACCATTTTAAAGGATAAGAACTTTTATTGAATCTCCCTGTGAGTTTGATGTGAAAAAGGACTTATGGGAAATATAGGGCAAATGGTAGACCAGTCTATCATGGAATAGTAGATGTGATGTTGCAGGGTTTTCACATTATTCTACAATGTCGCGTCATGGAACTCTTGGTACAACTCGTATACTATAATGTATCCCCTATTGTAAATTATAAGGATATTAGAAGTCACCGAGGAGTTCTGTATCTATATAAAGGTACAAGGACACAGACTGAGTTATACAGGGAACTCTGGGTACCACTCATGTATTATAAGGTATAATGTATCCCCTACTGTAAATTATAAGGATATTAGAAGTCACTGAGGAGTTCTGTGTCCATAAAAAGATACAAGGATACAGTCTGAGTTATACAGGAATATTGGGTACCACTCATGTATTATAAGGGATAATGTATCCCCTACTGTAAATTATAAGGATATTAGAAGTCACTGAGGAGTTCTGTGTCTATATAAAGGTACAAGGACACAGGCTGGGTTATACAGGGAACTCTGGGTACCACTCATGTATTATAAGGGATAATGTATCCCCTACTGTAAATTATAAGGATATTAGAAGTCACTGAGGAGTTCTGTGTGCATATAAAGGTACAAGGACACAGACTGAGTTATACAGGGAACTCTGGGTACCACTCATGTATTATAAGGGATAATGTATCCCTACTGTAAATTATAAGGATATTAGAAGTCACTAAGGAGTTCTGTATCCAAATAAGGGTACAAGGACACAGACTGAGTTATATAGGGAACTCTGGGTACCACTCATGTATTATAAGGGATAATGTATCCCCTACTGTAAATTATAAGGATATTAGAAGTCACCGAGGAGTTCTGTGTGCATATAAAGGTACAAGGACACAGACTGAGTTATACAGGGAACTCTGGGTACGACTCATGTATTATAAGGGATAATGTATCCCCTACTGTAAATTATAAGGATATTAGAAGTCACTGAGGGGTTCTGTCTCTATATAAAGGTACAAGGACACAGGCTGAGTTATAGAGGGAACTCTGGGTACCACTCATGTATTATAAGGATAATGTATCCCTACTGTAAATTATAAGGATATTAGAAGTCACTAAGGAGTTCTGTGTCCATATAAAGGTACAAGGACACATACTGAGTTATACAGGACAGAGATCTCTGGGTACCACTCATGTATTATAAGGGATAATGTATCCCCTACTGTAAATTATAAGGATATTAGAAGTCACTGAGGTGTTCTGTGTCTATATAAAGGTACAAAGACACAGACTGAGTTATACAGGGGACTCTGGGTACCACTCATGTATTATAAGGGATATTGTATCCCCTACTGTAAATTATAAGGATATTAGTAATGACTGAGCCAACAGTTTGTAAAAGGGGCATAAATGTCACTACATATACATTTGTCTCCTGTGTTTGTTACTTAGTATGAATGTTTCTGTCTCCCAGACACAGCAGATTAAAATGATTTATGACCCATTGATTTTTCAAGCATTTTAAAGATAAACGTATTTCTTATATGTAAAGTCTTTACTTTTCTTGCCCTCCTCCTTTCCTATCCCAGTGGGACAGACACGCTCAGTGTCGTTCACCCAAAGAGAGAAAAGGAGGAGCTATCCAATTAGCTACTTTGTACCTCTCTGTGCTAAGGGATAGAATAGGGTTAAAGGGATGTAACAGAAGAACTGTTATAGTGCGTATTTTACACAGGTATATGTTTTAAATGAATAGCTCACTGAAAAAGTGAACTATTCCTTTAATGTATCGATTGAAGTACGAGAGGTAAAGGACCTCACCATCGATTCAGGCTCCTGTACAATTGATTGAAGAACAGAAGGTAAGACATAGCTCCTTTTACCTCCCATTCAATCAATACATTAAAGGAACAGTTTACTTTTTCAGTCAACTATTCCTTTAATCAGCAATTCCTGGTCTGTTGGGATAATCTAAGGACCACGGTGCTTCTTCAACATCTAATCTGCAGTTGAGGTGAGATGGGGGCAGTTTGGAGGTATAGGAATGTCTGTGCAGGTCTGTATATCGGAGAGTGTCAGATATAACTGGATATTGGCCATGTTCTTCCAGTTGCATTATTATGTACGTCATTACACAGAGATCATTGGGATAATTGATAGATATTCTCTCACACTCATGTTTAAAGAGAAATGGCCTTTTAAGAGGGATTGGCTACTTCTACTCAGACTAAGGTTGGCCAATGTTGGAGCTGGGCGGTGACAATGAAATTACTCCTCCTCCTTCATCCTCGGCCAATTCCAAGGGTCTAAGATCATCATCTCCCAGGGTGAGTGAACGTTCCTGCCCTTTAAGTTGGGCTGAGAGCCTATCGGAGATCTTATCATACCTAGAATGCCATTCCAATAGCAGCTGTGTTTGCATTGCAATTCTATTCACCTTAGGTATTTCCTAGATAAGGCTCTCACCTTTGCCTCAATGAGATCCCACTACTTTGATATGACTCTCCTGCTGAACTATTACCCACAATGCCACATTTCTAAATGGGAAAAAAAGCTTGACGCCAAAGTTCAAATTGCCAACACGTCCTTACTTTTTATTAAAGGGCATGTCAAACCTTAAAACAAAACAAATGGTGACTTGTGTGTTGTCTGCCCGCATCCCCAACTGCTATTTATACCAGTATATTACATGTATTTGAAACCAGGTATTTAATGATAAGTTCTATCTTCTCCCTCTGCTCAATGAGCTTTTTATAACATTGAGCATGTGCAGAGGAGGGAGCAGGTGAAACAGTCAATCATTGGTTGTGATGTCAGCCTTGATTGACTGTATGGAGGGAGGAGCCATCTTACTCTACCAGAATGGGGATAATAATTATCCTTATATATCTGGTTAGTAATGCAGGTAATAAAGTGCAAAATATATCAGTTTGGGTTGGGGGCAGGTAACTGGCAATTGACCAGTTTTTTTGGTTTTAAGGGTGAACACTTCCTGTAATTATAGAGAGGGAATCTCTTAACAGCTAGTGTTTAATTGTCCTATGAAAGCCATCAGCTCCAAGTGGATGCTGGGAGATGTAGTGGATGCTGGGAAATGTAGTTTAAGAACACAGAACACATCAGTGTTGACACCGGTTCATGTTTTTTTTTTTTCCGCTCAAGTTATAGCACAGCAAAAATATTACCTGAGCACCATGGATCAGTGAGTTGGTACCTACTGTAGGATTGTCATTTAAGACATTGTTTGCACAATACAGTCTCCAGTTTAACGTGGCTTAATCTGCATGGTTTAGACAATAGTTGAAATGTAAACGTTTTATTTGGCTACATTTTAATGCTCTGATTGGCTACTTGGCTACATTCTAATGCTCTGATTGGCTACTTGGCTACATTCTAATGCTCTGTTTGGCTACATTCTAATGCTCTGATTGGCTACTTGGCTACATTCTAATGCTCTGTTTGGCTACATTCTAATGCTCTGATTGGCTACTTGGCTATAATCTAATACTCTGATCTACTTGGCTACATTCTAATGCTCTGATTGGCTACTTGGCTATAATCTAATACTCTGATCTACTTGGCTACATTCTAATGCTCTGATTGGCTACTTGGCTATTTTTTAATTTGAATTGATTTCATTGGCTACTTGCTCCAGAACTGTGGGTGGGTGGGTGGGTAGGTGGGTGTTACAGTAGGTGTTGTGAGCATCTTTCAATATATATTGTTTGTATTTTTGCCTGTATACTTGTTGGCTCCCATGGGACCTTTGACTAGGGAAACCTTGGTGTGGTAGCTGGACTTAAATTGGCCAACATATTAAACTAATTACGGTATTTTCATTTATCCATAGAGAAGGGCAGGTTTTTAAGCCGCAATAGAATATAATATAAAATGTTTGCAATGTGAATTGAATGGGCTGTGCACTCTGTATGTATTATATTACTAACTCTATACATTGGATTTTATATAAACTGTGGCTATATATGGATACCTTTATACTCAGTGGGAAAACATAAGTAAATATTGTTTAACTGCAGTGTTTGTTGGTATCTTTGAACAATGACACTTAATCCTATGAGCTGCGCTAGCATAGGATCAGATTGGAATAAGAAAAGTGTGCTCCTCCAATTGGGATAAAGGGGGCATTGCCGCTGCACAGAACAGGGGGGAATCTTTCTTTTCTTCCATAGGTTGGCTCAAAAATGAACCACAAGTGGATTTGTACATTGTGTTAAGTTGAAAATGACATTTGTTAATGGCAGCCCTTATATTATATACCTATACAAACCTTGTGGAAATATCATTGCTATAGATATATAACCAATGTCGACATGGAGAGATTAAATGAGTGCTTGCTGCATTTACTCCTATAAAGATGGAGCCTGTATGCAGTCTGGCAGCTCTTCATAGATCATTGATACGACGGATTTTCAATTTCTCATATGGGGCTGTAAACATCACCGCATAAGATTAAATATTCATCCCACGGTTAATATTTTATAACGTTGCTGTGTGAGGGCAGAAATTGTCTCCCACACTGCCCAATGTTGGCAGCGACTTGGCATAACCTCGAGAGAAATGTAAAAAACCAATAATGTCAATTACATCAGGTGCTATTGTTCCAGAAAGGTGTTAGTAATATTGTAAGACAAAACAGGATCCTTTATGCAATTCATTTCCAGATGGGCTTAATACCTGAAGCTACATCATTGCATAAAGGAGGGAATGTATCATTAACTAAAAGCTATACCTGCAGATCTGGGCTTCTAAAACAGATTGTTGGGTTTTATATGTTTTTCTGGCCACTAGAGGGTGCACTTTCTCTATTAAACTGCTTTACACTGCTTTCCCAGACTAACTAGCCCCTTACTAGCTCCTACAGCCATGGTTAAAAAGCACACGAGCTCTACTGTTCTCTCAGGTGTATTGCTGCTGGTGCTCAAATGATGGTTAGCTTTAAACTTTTGCAGAGAAACTTCTCAGTCCTTTAGTATTTCATTTCCAAGTTTGCATTTGCCCTGATTGGTTAGAACAGATACAGTGGGAATGTTATTGAGTGTATGGTAGGGAATATATTGTAGAACAATTTGTTTGTGCATAAGGCCAGAAAAATTCCCTTAGCCAATCAAAACCTTGTGACATTCATGGTGGGAAGAGCAAACAGCCAATCAAATGACTATTTCAAAATGGCAATGACAATAACTGATTTATTTCTCTCTCTTGCAGCGATGCAAAGACAGGCTGAACTCTTTGGCCATCTCTGTCATGAACCAGTGGCCTGGGGTTAAATTGAGAGTGACAGAAGGCTGGGACGAAGATGGACACCATTCAGATGAATCCTTGCACTATGAAGGAAGAGCTGTCGACATCACTACATCTGACCGAGACAAGAATAAGTACGGGATGCTGGCTAGGCTGGCGGTAGAAGCTGGATTCGACTGGGTCTACTATGAATCCAAAGCCCATATCCATTGTTCAGTCAAGTCAGGTAAGAGCAGTACAATTCCTTTCCCCACCTATAATGGTAATAAACATGGCGCGCAACTTGTCAGTGTTACTCATCTAACCAGTCTATTTCCTTACACTGATGGCTCAAGTTTTCTATTCTCCACACATCATCCCCTTTATGTAAATGTACATTTAGCATTTAACACAATGATGACAAATCTATTTAAACTTTGCCAGTGTGCAGAGAGTTGTAGTTTCCCAATACCCTGGTATTGTTTGCTTTGCGCACGTCTTTTTTTTCCTGTTAATTATTTCTGCTAATAATGACATCATAAAACCCCAGTGGACTACATAGACTGCTGGTAACAGGTTAGAACCTGCCAGGTGGAAACACATTATTGATTTGTATGTATCATGTGTAATATGTTTCATTGTATCCTGCGGTTAACGTTCCATTTCATATAACTCGCGTACTTACTTTATTAATGTAGACGTGTATATATATAAAGTGTCTCTGACTTATAAACCAGTAACAATCGCTTTTATAAGGGCTGGAACACGCGTCTCCATCATTTGGCCCAATTGTCCGCCAATGGCCCTAATATTGGTTGAACGGGATGAATTATGGGCCGTAATTACCAACCCTCCATCTGATCAGTTTATTGATTGATTGTGGGTTAGGAATATCAGTCCTGGTCTACCCATGTGTACAAGGAGTGATCTCTATAATATATTTCACTACCTCTACCATCGTTCTGGACACATTCTTTATCTAGAGAAAGGATTTGACCAATGATCCAGAGTTGGACTTACAACAACTGAACATTTTACTGACTTCACTCAGATGCGTCTTTGGACAAGAATCACAGATACCGTAATACGTAATCATTTTAGCGGTCAGTTAGTGGAGTAGACGTGTTTTAGCTACATATCACTACACAGATGCAAATGATATTATGACTCCTACATAGAGAATCATTAACCCAGCTCTCTCTATGGCTAGTCTAGGAATTCTCATTCCTTTATACATTCCTGAAAGTCCTGCTGGAACACTAAGTGGCACAATTTAACTTTGTTTGAAGGAGATGCCATACTAGTTACAAGAACCAGAGGTTATTATTAGATTAGATTTCTGGTGATAAAACATACTGCAATGTGGTTGGATAATACTCCTGAACTCCTAATATATTTATAAAACGACATGTGTGTCCATTAAAATCAGTACCCAAACCACCTTACTTACCTTTATTACTTACCGGTACCTTGTACTCAGCCCATTGTCCCTGCCTTCTGTCAATCTGCCTACAAGTTCTTCCAGGTAGCAGCAGTCTATGACAGATGACTTCATGGCCAATGACAGCTGTTACCATGCTCAACCAAGGCAGAGAGACTGGGAACAGGAACATTAGGCTGGAGCAGGTAAGGGGTTAAAATGAATGCAGTTTGGGGCTTTTTATTGGGTGGGGAGCTGCTTGAGTACAAATGTTTTGTTGGGTGGACACACCCTTTATAAAGCTCCAATAGGGCATCATGGGGATGATATACAATCTTTATTAGAAACTTGATTGACAATAATAATTGATAAATAAAAACATTTTGAAATCATTAATTCTGGATGTTATAGTTATTTAGATGCAATAACATTTTGAAGACAAAGTGTGGATTCCTGCTGATGGGCAAACAAGGCTTACACTTTCCCTAAACATTTACCTCTGTAACAATGAAGTGACTATGAGGGGAGGGCCCATCCAGGTGTTGATGAACTACAACTACCAGCAGCCTACCATAGCCTCTTATGGTCAGTGGGCCAGTAAATCACTGCTGAAATAAAACCAGATCAGTATTATATCAGTTCTGCTGTTTAATGATCAATTATACATTTATCTTCTCCTGTATCCTTTATATTTTACAGTCAGGTGTGTTAGTTCGTATAATGCACACTTTTTAGTAAGTGACACTATTGTTATAGCAATTCACTGACTATAACTATTGTCATAGCTAAACACTGATTATAACTGATGTCATAGCTAAACACTGATTATAACTGATGTCATAGCTAAACACTGATTATAACTGATGACATAGCTAAACACTGATTATAACTGATGACATAGCTAAACAACTGATTTACTGATGACATAGCTAAACACTGATGATAACTGATGACATAGCTAAACACTGATTATAACTGATGACATAGCTAACACTTGATTATAACTGAGGACATAAGCTAAACACTGATTATAACTGATGACATAGCTAAACGCTGATTATAACTGATGACATAGCTAAACACTGATTATAACTGATAACATAGCTAAACACTGGTTATAACTGATGACATAGCTAAACACTGATTATAACTGATGACATAGCTAAACACTCATTATAACTGATGGCATAGCTAAACACTGATTATAACTGATGGCATAGCTAAACACTGATTATAACTGATGACATAGCTAAACACTGATTATAACTGATGGCATAGCTAAACACTGATTATAACTGATGGCATAGCTAAACACTGATTATAACTGATGACATAGCTAAACACTGATTATAACTGATGACATAGCTAAACACTGATTATAACTGATGGCATAGCTAAACACTGATTATAACTGATGGCATAGCTAAGTACTATTTATGATCATATAAGGATGTTTAAAGCCAAACCTGGGGGGGGGGGGTGATAGATAAGTTATATATTATTTTAATTTTGCATGTGGATTATATCGAGTCTCTGCAAACCTTCTTTTCAATGCTGAGGATTGGCTGATAATATTTTAGTTAGAACCACCTGACTACTCTGTTCAATTAGATTGGATGGTGGATCATTCCATCTCTTTTCAGAAGCAAGTCAGGGGATTGTCATGCTCAAAGATGAAATACTGTCAGCCAATCATCATTGTGTATTTCCCAGCAGCCTCTGTTTTGACTCTTATCAGTAATAACAGTCGTGTAAGGCAATTTACGAGATCCAATCAGAAATCTCTCTGACAAAATGACCGATATTTCATGAAAATCGTTCTGTCTGGTGTTAAACAAGTCATTGTAACCATTAACCCTGCAATCAGAATCGCCTTTTATCGTAATGTGTAACAAACCAATTTCCTGATCTGGTTCCATCTTTCCCCCTTTTGCAATGTCTTTTCTCTTTATAATTAGTAACATTCCACAAGCAATTAGCATCCCTAACTCTACAGGGGCCGATGTCTCATGAGATTTGTAACAATCCTTTAGTCTGTCGCAACAGATTGTTAGATTCCAAGGGGCCTTTCTCCCGTGCGTACCGCGCTGTGTGTGTCTCCGCGCCTTACCATATTGTTTGCTGGATTTGTTCTCTGGAGAGCGCATTCCATGGCAAAGAATTTTCTGCTCACACTTCACGCGCAAGGTCTCCGAGTGATTAAATTGAAGCGAGTCGGAGATACTTTTGCATACCAAGAGCCGTCGTGTTATAATCTGGGTGGATTATGAACAAAGGACGGAATTGTTAATAGAAATAATACAGTTTAACGACCGCGGCTTAGAGCACAATCCTTCTGCTTCCATGTTTTCTAACTTTGTGTGGCCAAACCTGTCCGCCGTGATGATTACAGGGCCACATGACGGGGAATGTAATCCAGTTAGCTAATTGCTGTTCGTTCCAAGGAACCAAAGATTGTTTTCTATTGAGATCGCTGCCGTGAAATACACTGGGTAACGCAGTCTGTCTTACCCTATGGCAATGGGACCTTGCGTGATTCCATTTTATGTAAATAATATAATAATAATGTGGCAGGATTCCAATCTCTTATCGTTACGCTAGTGTAGATACAGATATAGGTCCATTTCCTTTTGCACAATTCTGTCTGTTGATAAGTGGACACAAAGGCTCCCATACTATATAAAGGTATTATGGGGGTATGAAATGCAGATTGGCACCCTTACATGTGCCACTCTGTTCACACCTGCCCTTGACATTTGTCTTTAATGATGAAGGTCACAGGGGGTCCATGGTTGAAGATGGTCCCTATTTTTCCGGTAAGTAGATTTCTTTTTGGTGGTATTTACATATTCTCCGTGAAGCCGATTGGCTGAGAGGGGCTTATGTTTTTGGTTTTTCATTTGTTTGTTTCAGATTCTTTCCTGAGAGGTTACCCTCCAGCCACTACCCAGAATTCAGCCTGGAAATCGCAAGCTCTGAAGATCGCTATCGAGGAAGCGCGGGAATCGCAGGCAAACTGGAGGTCCCAGGGGGCGGGGGATATGGAGGCTGAGCTGAGTTATTATCAGTTGGATAATTATCTGAGGTGAGAAAAATGAAGAAACGTATTTTATTTAAATTAAATTGTGCTGAGAGTATTTTTAATATTACTGTAGTTCTGCCAGTAAGGCTTGTTACAAATTTTTCATCCTGACCGACCGTTCAACGCAAGTGAGCTGTCGGCCGGGACAAATCACTGATGTTTGCGGCAAAAGTAGCCGAATGTCTGTTGCTCGTTTGCCTGGATCGGCGACGGAAGAAACTCTGCAGTTTTTTTGTCCCAACCGATATCCGAAAATATTAGTTTGGCTCAAAAAATCTTCCTGTGTGAACCCAGCCTGACAGCCATTGTACTCTTTCTAAAGCTGGGTACACACAGTACCGATAAAGCCCTGATACCATTGGATCAGACGGTATCCGGACTTTATCGGTACACAGTACCTTACTTTTCTGAACGAGAGCGCGATCGCTGAACGATTGGGTCGGCCGAACGCTCATTCACAAAAGAAGGAAAATTTCCCTTGCCTGCGGTAGACTCCCTATAGGGGAGCCGGCCGCAACCAAGGGAACACAGAGTCCGAGCGCTCTCCCTATGCTGTGTATATGATGTGTATATACTGTGTATATGATGTGTATATACTGTGTATATGATGTGTATATGCTGTGTATATGCTGTGTATATGCTGTGTATATGATGTGTATATACTGTGTATATGATGTGTATATGATGTGTATATGATGTGTATGATGTGTATGTGCTGTGTATGATGTGTGTATGATGTGTATATGCTGTGTGTATGATGTGTATATGCTGTGTATGCTGTGTGTATGATGTGTGTATGATGTGTATGTGATGTGTATATACTGTGTATATGATGTCTATATGATGTGTGTATGATCTGTATATGCTGTGTATATGATGTGTATATGAATGTGATAGGATATGTATATGATGTGTGTATGTGCTGTGTATATGATGTGTATATGATGTGTATATACTGTCTATATGATGTGTATGTGATGTGTATGTAATGTGTATGTGATATGTATATGCTGTGTATATGCTGTGTGTACGATGTGTGTATGATTAGATTATATGCGGGTTGGGTGTATGGCTGTGTATATAGATGGTGTATATTGATGTGTGATGAATGTGTGTATATGGATAGTATGATGTGTATATGCTGTGTATATGATGTCTATATACTGTGTATATGATGTGTTGTTATGCTGTGTATATGATGTGTATATACTGTGTAATATGAGTGTATATATGGTGTATGATGATGGCGTATTATGCTGTGTATATACTGATAGGTTATGACTGTGCGTATATTATAACCTGGGATATAGTGTGTTAAGTGGTATAGATTGTGTATTAATACTGTGTATATATTGGCTATGGGCGTGTTACTGATGTGTAATGAGCTGTGTAGATGAGTGTAGGGCTATGATTAGTAGATATGCTGTGTATATGGTGTGGTATATGGTGTGGTACTATGTGATGTTATCAGCTAGATGAATATGGTGTGTATATGGTTGTGTAATGATGTGTTATGGGTGATATAGATGTATATACTGGTGAAGGGTGTGTAGGTGATAGGAGTAGAAACTGAATAATGATTGTGTTATAGGAGTGTGAAATAAGTAGGATGGCATGGCATAGGATGGCTGGTAATATGCTGTGTCGTAGTAATTGCGATTATGTGTATGTGATATGTATATGCTGTGTATATGCTGTGTGTACGATGTGTGTATGATATGTATATGCTGTGTGTATGCTGTGTATATGATGTGTATATGATGTGTGTATGATGTGTGTATGATGTGTATATGCTGTGTATATGATGTCTATATACTGTGTATATGATGTGTGTATATGCTGTGTAT
Organism: Hymenochirus boettgeri; assembly: GCA_019447015.1. Classification (NCBI taxonomy): domain Eukaryota; kingdom Metazoa; phylum Chordata; class Amphibia; order Anura; family Pipidae; genus Hymenochirus; species Hymenochirus boettgeri. Next base: position 151,329,338 of record CM033477.1, on the reverse strand, counting down.
ATGATGTGTATATACTGTGTATATGATGTGTATATGATGTGTATATGATGTGTATATGCTGTGTATATACTGTGTATATGATGTGTATATACTGTGTATATACTGTGTATATACTGTGTATATGATGTGTATATACTGTGTATATGATGTGTATATGCTGTGTGTATGCTGTGTGTATGATGTGTGTATGATGTGTATGTGATGTGTATATGCGTGTATTATGGTGGGTAGATGATTGTATATGGTTGTATGATTGTTGTGTATATGGTTGTGTTTATGATTGTGTAGATGCTGTGTATATGATGGGTATATCGGTATATACTGTGTATATACTGTGATATGATTGTGTATATACTGTGATATGAGTGTGTATATTACTGTGTATATGATGTGTATATGGTGTGTATATGATGTGTATGTGATGTGTATATGATGTGTATATGATTTGTGTATATGATGTGTATAGGATGTGTATAGGATGTGTATATGCTGTGTATATGCTGTGTATATGATGTGTATATACTGTGTATATACTGTGTATATGATGTGTATAGGATGTGTATAGGATGTGTTATGGATGTGTATATGCGGTGTATATGCTGTGTATATGATGTGTATATACTGTGTATACTATGTGTGTATATGATGTGTATATGATGGTGTATATGTGTTATAGGATGGGTTATAGGAATGTGTATAGGATTGTGTATATGATGTGTATATGATGTGTATATGCTGTGTATATACTGTGTATATACTGTGTATATACTGTGTATATACTGTGTATATGATGTGTATATACTGTGTATATGATGTGTATATACTGTGTATATGATGTGTATATATGGATATGGTGTATATGATTAGTGTATTACTGTGTATATGATGTGTATATACTGTGTATATGATTGTTATATAATGTGTATGAGGGGTATATAGCTCTGTATATGAGGTGTATATGGATGGGTATATGATGTGTATGGATGTGTATATGATGTGTATAGGATGTGTATATGCTGTGTATGGGATGTGTGTATATGCTGTGATATTGATGTGTATAGGATTGGTTGTATATGTGTGTATATGATGTGTATAGGATGGTATTAGGATTGTGTATATGATGTGTATAGGATGTGTATAGGATGTGTATATGATGTTCATAGGGAAAACGCTCAGGACTGTGTGTATACAGATCTTTGAAAGAAGATCTTGCAGATCCTGTCTGTCATCTTTCAGAAAGCTGTAGTGTGTGTACCCAGCTTTATAGTCAAAGTCCCTTTATCTTTCCCATTATCTGTTACTAGTAGATACCAGTTATATATAATGGAACTTTCATTGTTTAAGGACATTAGACTTAAGTGGCCATAGATCTTGACATCGTGGCTGATCATTTGGCGACCGACCAATACACATTGTATTGGTCGCCCATGAATAGCCACGATGCAAACGATCTACTTCTATCAGCATTGTGGTCAGTCGCTAGAGGGAGCCAATAGGATTGTTCCTTGTATGGGGGCCCGACCTACTCATCCCCGCATGGGAGGTCAGTGGATATCCACCAAACATTGTTGCAAATAAGCAATGGCAGTCACATGTGTATAGGGGCCTTAATACATTTCCACAGTAAGGCACAAGCACAGTAACGGTTATTAATGTACAGTGTGACATTGGCTATGCATGTTCCCTGATCTGATACATGTCATGGTGTGTATTCCAGCACACAGGATTACTGCCTTAAACTTACTAAATCTAAATATTTTTTTGAGTTACTTACCTTCCTTTACCAACTTTGTTGTGCCTCGAAAGGGCAAAAGTGATGTCAGCCGAAGTCCCGCCTCCTCCTCTACCATTGGGACCCATTTCCATAGCTGTGCTCCATGTAGTTTGGTAGACCAGTTGGGGACGCTGTGGTGTTGCTAGAATTAAAATTCTGTAGGGTGGAATTCTACAATTGTCTCATTATTTCTATTAATTATAAAAATAATAATAATTCTCTCCTAAAAGTAAACCTGCCACCTACTGGTAAATACAATTCCTTAAACTTACCCTTTAGAGAAACTCTTTCTGGTTCTGAAAATATGATGTCCGTGTATCCTTTGATATGATCTACTGGTAAACAATGTACCAGAGAGTTTATTGTAAGACCCATTAATACATTTACATAAAGTGATCATATTCCCATGCAAGCGCCTCTTCTTCATTCCCCATATTAATTTAGTTGTCTTTCCAGTCCTATTAATGTCCCTTTTGTTTATGTTTCTTCATCAAATCTAAACCCCTGATCTTGCTGGCTCTGGATGTTGGTGCCTGGAATTGTTTGTTACGATAACAGAGAGTCGCATCTCTAAAAACCCATCTTAAAGCCAAGCTAATCCATGTAAGAAAGGTTAGCGTAGTTTTAAGATGTGTTTTGCATGTGCTTCTTATTTATAAAGGTTTGGTAAAGACATACCATCCGGTATAGACTGATTATGTCCCCATAACATAATATATTCTACCCTCTCTATATCCATTTCTTTTCCGGACTTTAGTTTATACATTATTCACTTGTGTGAAATGGCATCAAAACCGAAGCAAAATCTAAATAAAGTTTGTTTGACATCATTTCTCTCTCATAAATCCATGCCAACTGCTAATTATAAGGCCAGCCACTAAAACATTATCCTGAATAAAATTCCATTACACATTTGCAGTATGTTCCCCAACACTTCACAGGTCTACAAATATAAGATAGTGATTTTATGACAATTTTAAGGCTTTAAATTATAGAAGAACATTATATGTTCTTGCTGCCTCCTCTGCACATGTTCAAGCTTAAAAAAAGCTCATTGAGCTGAGGAAGGAGGCAGATACCTTTACCAGAACAGAATAGAACTTATCATTAAATATCTGGTTACAAATACATGTAATAAACTGGTACAGATAGCAGTCTGGGTTCCAGGCAAATAACTGACAGGTCACCAGTTTTTTTGTTTTAAGGGTGGACATTCCCTTTAAGGATTGTAGATCACTTTTCTTTCTTTTCTATTTCCCTTCCTACCTAAGAATTTAGCTTTGTCACGCAGTGGGGCTTGGGTATTCCGGGGCATGGCTGGGTGGTAGAGGGCATGACCAGAGAGAGCTTAAATAGTCCCAGGTGGCACCCCTGATGTTTGGGGGTTTGGATAAGGCAATATCTGCATTTAACCCCCTTGCTGCACACTCAATGGCAACAGTTTAAACAGGTTTTACCATTTCATTCTTTACACATGTGTTACATGGCAGAGAGGGCAGCGAGTTTAGGGAAAATCCCCGTGGGTTTGTTTATTATTGGAGATATTAACATATGATTCCCGTGGGACACGGTGACTTCATTACACAGAAGTCCATTAAACTGGAACAAAACATGTTTAGTATTTACTTCCTATAGAATTACTGATACAGGGAGAGGATTTAGGGTTTGTAATTGTAGGTGGGGAGACCCCATACTGCGTACGCTGCTGGGTTAATAGACCCCTGTCATTTAGAATTGGTGTGATTGTCCCATTTGTGCTGTAATTGTTTCCATGATCAGCCATATCACAGGTAAAGCCCACGTCCCTTCTACACTGTTGGTCCCTTTAATTTACAGCCCTTATCTGCATGGGAAGATCTCATCTCTGCGTTTGGCAGTGAATACGGTAATAGTCCAGTCAGGTGCGCAGTAGATCTTTACCCGAAATTAACCCCCAGGCTACATCCCCCCAAGTTCACTCCTCAAGGGCGATCAGGAAGGTAGATTTTCATTGTGTGTCAAGTTAAAATTTAATTCAGCAATTACCTGTGGGGGACTGTAAGGCATGTGCTACCTTGTGTGCTACCGTGTGTGCTACCGTGTGTGCTACCTTGTGTGCTACCGTGTGTGCTACCGTGTGTGCTACCGTGTGTGCTACCGTGTGTGCTACCTTGTGTGCTACCGTGTGTGCTACCGTGTGTGCTACCTTGTGTGCTACCGTGTGTGCTACCTTGTGGTCTGTATGCAGCAGGCGCCTGTTAGTAGAGGGTTAAAAAGGTTCATGTATAGAAAGTGCTGCTAGGCCTACAACACGCTCAGCTCACTTACGTGTAAGTCAGTAGAAATAGAATGTTAGAACACATGTATTGTGTCATAGGCTACGTTTTTTTTTTACGCAGTGGAACATCTCTAGCGATTTAGTGCAATGTTCCGCCGCGTTAATGCATAGCCATCATTTTCAACAGCACCGCTGTGCGTTAACACACAAAACTGCCGCATGGAGTGCACCGTATCACAGCTCAGTAGTGTTAATGGTGCCATTCATTCTTATGTGCGATGTTACCGCCAGGGGTGCCCCTACCATGAAGCAAACTGAAACCTTTGTTCAGGGCGCACCCCTACGGAACAATCAAAAGGCAGCAGTTTTGTCCTGCAATACTGCATTTCAGCACCAGTCCACCAATCAGTGTTAAGTCAGCCCTCCAGTCCACCAATCAGTGTTAGTCAGCCCGCCACACCCACCTCCACAAGCCACGCCTATGTTCCCTGATGAAGCCACACCCAATTCACGTGCCGCCACCATTTAAAATTGTTTCAGGTGCCAAAAACCCTAGGAACACCCCTGGTTACCGCACCAAAACGCTCTATAGTGTGAATGGGCAAATTTCGCCCATATAACACCATTGCGGTATTTTGCTAGCGCGGGGTGTCGTGTGAACGAATGTTCGTAAATTTATGAATATGTGTTTGTTAAAGTACCATGCCGGCTGTAGATTTATGGCCACGATCGGACTTTTACAATAACCCTGGCATCGGAAGTTTCCAATACCATTCATCCGCAGTTATAAACGACAATCAGTGTCTCATTTCCCGCACTAAAATAACGTTTGCTCTTTACCTTCTAGTGAAAATACACGGGGACATATTTATTATGGCAGCAAGCATCCAATTTCCCTTTAAAGGGCCAGCACAGCCTATTGTCTTTCTAGCATGTTTCAATGTGTAACTTACAGTATGAATTAGGACTTCTCTGTTGCTTTCCACTGCTTAGTTATTTCCCATAAACTGGCATTCAACAACATCTTCAAGGTCACAATAACTAATGTAATTCTGCTTAGAACTGTGGAAAAATGTTTCAGCTCAGAATTAACCCTCTGTGTGATGGATACATAAGGTGCTGCAGTGATGTCAGGCAGTGGCGTAACTTAAGCCTCGTACACATGTGCGATTGCGGGTCCTGACCGGGGCCGATAATCGACCGATGTATGGGCACTTTATTGGCCGAAACGTCAGTTCGGTTGGGGATCGTTGCCCGACCGGCTGGGTGGATCTCCGAACAACCGCCCCTTTCGGGCGATAAAAGGCCCATACACAGGCTGATTATCGGCAGAAAAGAACGTTCGGACATATCATGCGTCGAGGGGCGGGACGCGTGATTGTACACGTGTACGAATCCTTAGGCCCCCCCCAGCAAAACTATGATGGGGCCCCTATCCGTGCCTCATCAACAGTGGTTTTCTGAGAGGAGGCTATATCTGTAATAGGAAAATTGGCTCCTCCCCCGCTCCCCTGATAGGCGCGCCCCTCATCTCAGGTGCTCCTCCTACTGTAGATTATATAGGAGTTCTGCAGTCTGTATCTCAGGAAGAGTGATACATTGTTTAAATCAGTTGTAGATATTTGTTGTGGAAAAATAGCTTTGCCGCCTTTACTTCTCTTTTAATGGGAGGTATGTATAAGGGAAATTACATGAAGCTTTTAGTTAATGTTACTTCCCCTTTAAGAGGTAAGCAATAAAGCAGAAAAGGCAATTCCTGACACACTACATTTATTTAAAGGGAAAGTCTACTTTACCTTAAGCCACAATAGGGGCAGGGGGTGGGCTGACCTTGGCTTGGAAAATGCTTTGATCTTCCACTCAGACAAAATCAGTAAAAGACAGTTGATGATACAGCAGCTCCCACTAGTGGCAAAGCTAGGAATTGTATGCAAGAAAAGTTAGATGACATGAAGATCCACTGTAGTCTGAAATATTTGTTCATTAAATAATGTCATTAGGGGTCATATTTGCTGCAATCCCTTTTTTAAAAGTGTCCTATATTAGCACAAAGGGTTCAAATGCCCTTCTTATAACACGTAGAGCAAGCTACAGCCTGTCTTGTGCATTTCACAGAACATTTGCCCAATAGAGCTTCACCTAGTGGTGAAAATCAGCATTGAATTTGTTGCAGCAGACGTAAAGCTGAAACTGAGAAATTAAATTGTATGTAAAACATTTAAAGTGGCATTAAACATTACACAGTAACCCCCACCCCCAATGTAACTAATAACAGTTCTGAGGCTTTATTTCTTACCTGGAATGATTTGCAGCGGCTCCAAAATCAGTCCCACCCCTTTCCCACAGTCACTGACCAGCCAATGAAAAGCAAGCTCTTCCAGAACATGGTGTGATTGTGCCAGCTGCTGGAAGCATGCTTTCTAATATTGCACACGCCCCCTCTGCATCGAGAGACTAGACAGGTGTCATTACCTAAATGGGGGGCTGGTTTAATTCAACATTAATTACATTTTTTTTCTATTAAGATAAATCTGATTGATAAATTAGTTGCCATATTGATTTGATCTGCGCTTTCATCTTTTAGGGTGACAAATTCTGATGAGTTGGGATCCACTGGATGGAAATCAACAAAGAAGAAGAAAAAGAAGAAGAAGATTGAAAAATATTGGCGGGAGGTGGGAGGGGAGGAAAAAAGAAAGAAGAAAAAACGTAAAGGAGGGAAAAATCAATGTCTGGATGGGAGAGACGAAAGGAGAAGTGGGAGAAAGAGACTGAAAAAAGGAACAAGAAAGGGGATTTGAGAATGGAGAAGGAAAGCTTGGATCTACTGGGCGTAGGTTAGGGCTTGGGGCTGGACCTTCCAGGCACAGGATAGAGGGAACTGGCAATAAACGGAATGAAGGGGAAAAGATTAAAGGACCAACTCCTTAAAGTAGAATTATACTCCTACAGTATCTGACTGTTGTCAAGCTCCTCCCCCTCACTCTGGTCAGTGACAAAGACTGTGGGAGGAGCCAGAAAGAGGTCAGTTACTGCATGAGTATAATTTTTCTTTAAGGGAAACCAGAAGATGGTAAAGAATGTTCATCTTTCATTAAAGGATATGTCCATTCAATTAAACATCCCCTTGTTTATACAAACCCACCTTCTGTTCAGTACCTACCCATCTAAAGAGTAAAATTCCCCCCAATTCATTCCATATACAATTTACTGTTATTGTAAGTACAGAAAGTAGATTTACTCTCTAGGGGTTAGGAAGGTAATTGCACCTAGGTTATCATTAAAACAATATATGGACATCCCAGATCTAAGGGGTCAAGGAATATTAAACTTTAAAGAACAAGAGAATGGGGGTTCTGATTTGCTTATTCCTGTATTTCTTTGGGCATTTATTCATAGCTGGAGAACAATGAAGGCAGTGATTATAAGGGACTTTCCTCCTATCTGGATGTGTGTCACCTTCACTGATTCAGTTATACCATGTGACGCATTGAAATAGAATAGATGGGCGGGCAGTGAGGTTTATTTATTAGTCTTGCACAGAAGCATGTTCAATATAAAGGAATTTAGAGACATAGGAGAGACTGTAGAGTCTATTGATCATATTAATGTCAGTTGCTAGAAATTTCCACTGAATGGATCGATTCAAAGAATAAATTGACTTTGTCTCCTACCAATATGAGCCAAACTAAACACAATTTAATACTGTCAATATATAATAGGACAATTATACTAACCAATGCATTCCCTCCATTGTAATGTATCCAGGGTGAGGACCTTAAACGCTTGGGGCCGAATTGATAAGGGATTGATAACGGGAAATATCGATACCGATCCTTTTACTGTTGTAAAACAGTTAAGTACTACTGTATGACCGCTGTGTAAAATAACGCCTGCTGCCATCAATAGGCCAGTAATGCGCGCTAGTGCGGTATTATTCAGTGTTTTCCGATGCATTTGGTCATTTTCCGCGCAGGCGAAAAATACAGATACTACCGATTTTTTTTTTTTACCACGATAAAGGATCGATATTGTAAAAATTCCTTTATAAATATCCCCCAGGGCGAAATTAATAAACGAACGGTAGCGCAAAATAATGGTTATTTTACCGGTGGTGTTATTATTAAATAGCGTTTGTTACCGATTGTTATTTTGCGTTCCCGTTTGTTTAGGCATTTCGTCCCTGGTTCTTACGTTTAAGGATACTTTAGTTTGCTACCGTTACTAAAATGATGCTCACTGGTCTACCAGCAGCCCCGCCCCCTCCCCTGCAGCCCCGCCCCCTCCCCTGCAGCGTTCATCTTCCCGTAGGATTTAAGTGGAGGCGTGGCCAGACCAGTGAATACAAACCATTAATAACCGTACATTTCACCTGCTGTAGGATTTGGCAAACCCCACCCACAATGCCAAATCCTCACAAGTGATAACAGACAATTAACCAGAAAAGCTATCAACTAATTTAAAGGTGATTACATTTATTTTTTAAACAAAGGCTATTTTTACAGGTTATTATAAGAAATGAGCTAATATATTACGGGTCTGCAAGTTTATGTATTTTTTTTTCTTTGTTTACAAAAACATCTTTATTATTTGGTACTAATAGGATCTTATATTGTATATTTTGCCTCTGTAAAAATGTATGAAGTATTTAAAATAAATAGATTTTAGTGTATTGCGTGCACACTTGGCTTTTGTTAACGGTGATGAAACCTGAATGGGTAAAATGACACGAGATCTACCATGAATCCTCCGTGGGTTACGTTAACCGTCATTCCTAACTGCCTCCCCCAGGGTAGGTGGATTCAACTACTAACCAAGCACACTGGAGTCTGCTCTGTTCTTGTAGCGATATTTAGAAGCAAAGAATTGTGGGAAGGCGCAGAGAAACATACAGGGAGATTCAATAAAAGTTCTTATCGTTTAAAATGGTGCTAATTTTGCCCCAACCAATCAGATCTTAGTTTATATTTGAAAGCTGATTGGTTGGGGCAAAATTAGAACCATTTTAAACGATAAGAACTTTTATTGAATAACCCTGTTAAACTGTGACAATAGTGAGACTGGATATACCTTCCTATTAACATGTCAGCTATTAGATTGGCTCCCAGTGTGAGAAATGAGTGTTGAGTAGACAAGTGGGCGTGTCTGGCTCCCAGTGTGAGAAATGAGTGTTGAGTAGGACAAGTGGGCGTGTCTGGCTCCCAGTGTGAGATATGAGTGTTGAGTAGGACAAATGGGCGTGTCTGGCTCCCAGTGTGAGAAATGAGTGTTGAGTAGGACAAATGGGAGTGTCTGTTGAACACCTGAAGTTTTGAAGTGCTCGTGATTGACAGTTTTTTTTTTCCGGGCTCAGTATCCGGTTCGCCCTTTGGAGAACCAGGAGGGTTTTCTCTTTCAATTTTTTTTCTTCTGTTTTGGCTGAAACCCTTTGACTATTTGGCTTCACTTCATCTTCATCACATTTTGAATGAGCCCTGACCGGTTTCCTTTAAAAACGTTTTCCCTAAGACACCATAGCGCGGAAATACCTTAAAGCCCCTGAACGTTCAGTATCCTGGGAGCTTTCCCTGCTGGAATGAAATATCCGGTTCGTTTTGGGCAACGTTCCTGAAAAATGAAGCCAATTTTTTGCATCTGTGGGTATTTAGCAATTAACAGTTAATGATTAGTTGGTTCTTTCCTGTACCAGCACCAGAGTGAGCTGGTATAAGCAGGTCTTGTCCTGTGTCCTGCTCAGTGATGTTTTATAGTCCGTGGGTCAGATGGAACATCAGTATACGGAAAATTACCCTCTGGGCCGTATTTATAAAGGATCTGTATTGGTCGATATCGACCCTTTTACCGGTTGCGGTGCTAATTTACATCGTGGGTGTAAAGTAACACCTTGGTCATAAACTGCCTATCGTTATTGGTATTTTACGGCCGCAGTGTTATTGTACGACCATGTGATAAAATAGCACCATAAAATGCCGTCATAAAATTATTATTATTGTGGATTTATATAGCGCTTACATCTTCCGTAGCGCATTACAATTACATGTATACATTCACATCAGGCCCTGCCCCGAAGAGCTTACAATCTAAGCACATTTATTTGACACATACAACCTATCAGTATGTCTTTATGATTGTGGGGGAAACCGGAGTGCCCAGGGGAAACCCACGCAAGCACGGGGAGATCATACAAACTCCTTGCAGATGTGTCCAAGGGTGGAATCGAACTCAGGACCTCAGCGCTGCAAGACATTAGTGCTAACCACTGAGCCACCGTGCGGCCCTATACCTGATTTATTTCCTGATACCGAGCTGTATCAGGAAATACTGCCCTTGGCACAAAATACTAATACTGGGCGGTATCGCCCATTGATGATTGCGGCAGGCCGAACATGCAAAGTTTTACCGCCATGTAAATTTTGGTAATTTACCGCTACAGCATAAATTTATGATGCGTTTGGAACAGACTCGGTAATTGCCGTGGGTTAATAAATATGCCCCTACAGTTTCTGTGAAATTATTAGAATTGGTTACGGTTTAACATTCAATTCCAATGTAACTTTTCACCGTTAATGAAATTCGGGCCCATTGTAAATCTGGAAATTGTTTGACAGCTAATACATTGTATAGAATCTCACGCAGTTTAATATAATCCTCAACAGCCATAAATATTATATCCTTATAATATCACCATGACTCGCTATAATGTACCCCCTATTGTAAAATATAACAATATTAAGTTTCGTTAGGTTTTCATGCCCTGCAGGTGACTCATTCTGCGGCCTTGTACTTTTATATGATCCTGGTGACTTTTAACTTTAATATTTATTATATTGTACATTCTTCACTACAGTGGTGTAACCACCGGTGGCGTTGGTTCTAAGAGAGCAAACCAATCTCCCTACTAGAGTAACCTACAGTTAAACAGCAGCAGATCGTGGCACTAGTAGGGAGATTGGGGAGAGGAGGGGAGTTTGTCAGTCTGGCCTGGCTCAAAAGCTGCCCAGTCTCCTGCATTTTCACCTCTGATTCACTATATACACAACAGTTATCTATGTCATCAGTGGCCCATGATAAAGGAGAGGTAGCAGGCTATAAACCAGAGCACAACTCCCAGAATTCCCTGACTGCTAGTCGTAGTTTGGATACATCTCTGCTGTACATCATTTTGCCCGTCTTCAATGTTCCTCACCGTCGGTTGCTCTAACTAAATTTTTAACCTGGCCGACTGGTTGAAATATCGAACTGTATGTCCTCGGCCCATACCTTCCATTTAGTAGATTCCGGTCTCCCACAGTAAGCCCAGTGTGGGGGTTACTTAGGGTCAGAGAGTGGGAATGGACCAGGTAGAAGAATGTCAGTCCATGGAGAGTAGAAGGAGGCTGATTGTCCCCTTTGTGGTAATAACCCACATCCCCCTGACCACAGCCCAGTAAAAGTAGATGGATGTTAAAAATAATCGAAACCAACCCAATCGCCGATATAGAAACCAGAAACAAACATTGGTTAGAGGCGGAGAGGTGTGTGTGTGTCTACGAGGGGTCGGACCGATCCTACTGCCACCTTGTCTGTGTCAGAAATGACTTATTGATTATGTCTTAGGGGTCGCAAACCTCCAGAAATAACCCTGATCTATTGATAGAAAAGCTTCAATGTAAATGGCCCCAAGCTGTAAATATATATCAAGATGCCAATAGAAATTCTGTATAAATGGATGCAGGGCAGGGGAACATTCCCATTGGTCAATTGTTTCTCCAGATCAGGAAGCTGCACTTGCACTATTCTACTCACACTCAAACATTTTCACACTTACTATCACACCCACTTGAACGGAAGGATTCTCACTATAACTCACCAGTGGAGAGTCCAGGCACAGACTTTGACCTTGTTTTAGGGGACAGAAGGAGAAGTAGGAATACTCTGGCTTACACAATTGTGAAATGTAAGTTGTAAGGTGGATTTGGCCACTATAGTTGCCCTTTAAGTTTCACATTTATTTGTACAATTATTAAAACAATATGGGGGCAATGCAATATTGGGTGCAAAATGTCCAAGTCAGTGTAAAACTCATGTTATCCAATTTATTATCGGCTTAGCCAGGGTTTTACACCCAGTCAGTGCAGGCAATGCTAAACCTACAATGTAGCGCAAAACTTTACACCATTGAATAGGAGGTGTAACCCGGCGCACTTACCTGTCAGAGATCCCGCGATGTACTGAATGTCGCACGTGGATTTGGCAGGTTAGCTGCATCGGGTTAATATATTGCATCGCCCCCTATAATCCTATCCAGATTTTCACATTGTGAATTTAGGCCCTTAAGTTAATTCTAACCCCACCTCCTTCCCAGGCCACTGGCTCACACATGCACATTGTGATCCACCCTGGCCATAAAAGGACCTTGGTTTTAGCTTATTACACTTGGAATACATTTTTATGATGATAAGGGTATAAGAGGAGATTGTAATTCTTAGTTAGAAACTAGACATGTCTGATTAATGTTGGGTTTACTTTAGAACCCAATACAGACATATGTAACTCCAACCCCCACCCATAACCCCTCACGTTGGGTCTATCTATATACAGCTCTCACTGGGACTGGCCCTCACGTTGGGTCTATCTATATACAGCTCTCACCGGGACTGGCCCTCACGTTGGGTCTATCTATATACAGCTCTTACTGGGACTGGCCCTCACGTTAGGTCTATCTATATACAGCTCTCACGGGCTGGCCCTCACGTTGGGTCTATCTATATACAGCTCTCACCGGGACTGGCCCTCACGTTAGGTCTATCTATATACAGCTCTTACTGGGACTGGTCCTCACGTTAGGTCTATCTATATACAGCTCTCACCGGGACTGGCCCTCACGTTGGGTCTATCTATATACAGCTCTCACCGGACTGGCCCTCACGTTGGGTCTATCTATATACAGCTCTCACCGGGACTGGCCCTCACCGTTGGTCTATCTATATACAGCTCTCACCGGGACTGGCCCTCACGTTAGGTCTATCTATATACAGCTCTCACCGGGACTGGCCCTCACGTTGGGTCTATCTATATACAGCTCTCCCGGGACTGGCCCTCACGTTGGGTCTATCTATATACAGCTCTCACTGGGACTGGCCCTCACGTTGGTCTATCTATATACAGCTCTCACCGGGACTGGCCCTCACGTTGGGTCTATCTATATACAGCTCTTACTGGGACTAGCCCTCACGTTGGGTCTATCTATATACAGCTCTTACGGGACTGGCCCTCACGTTAGGTCTATCTATATACAGCTCTTACTGGACTGGCCCTCACGTTGGGTCTATCTATATACAGCTCTCACTGGGACTGGCCCTCACGTTGGGTCTATCTATATACAGCTCTCACCGGGACTGGCCCTCTCACGTCCTGTTAGGTCTATCTATATACAGCTCTCACTGGGACTGGCCCTCACGTTGGGTCTATCTATATACAGCTCTCACTGGGACTGGCCCTCACGTTAGGTCTATCTATATACAGCTCTCACCGGGACTGGCCCTCACGTTGGGTCTATCTATACACAGCTCTCACCGGGACTGGCCCTCACGTTGGGTCTATCTATATACAGCTCTCACCGGGACTGGCCCTCACGTTAGGTCTATCTATATACAGCTCTCACTGGACTGGCCCTCACGTTAGGTCTATCTTATACAGCTCTCACTGGGACTGGCCCTCCCGTTAGGTCTATCTATATACAGCTCTTACTGGGACTGGCCCTCCACGTTAGGTCTATCTATATACAGCTCTACTGGGATGGCCCTCAGTTAGTGTCTATCTATACAGCTCTTACTGGGACTGGCCCTTACGTTGGGTCTATCTATATACAGCTCTCACCGGGACTGGCCCTCACGTTGGGTCTATCTATATACAGCTCTCACCGGGACTGGCCCTCACGTTAGGTCTATCTATATACAGCTCTTACTGGGACTGGCCCTCACGTTAGGTCTATCTATATACAGCTCTCACTGGGACTGGCCCTCACGTTAGGTCTATCTATTACAGCTCTACCGGGACTGGCCCTCACGTTGGGTCTATCTATATACAGCTCTTACTGGGACTGCCTCACGTTGGGTCTATATATATACACTCTACTGGGACTGGCCTCACGTGGTCTATCTATATACAGTCTCACTAGGACTGGCCCTCACGTTTGGGTCTATCTATATACAGCTCTCACTAGGACTGGCCCTCACGTTGGGTCTATCTATATACAGCTCTCACCTGGGACTGGCCCTCACGTTAGGTCTATCTATATACAGCTCTTACTGGGACTGGCCCTCACGTTAGGTCTATCTATATACAGCTCTCACTGGGACTGGCCCTCACGTTGGGTCTATCTATACAGCTCTCACGGACGGTCCTCACGTTGGGTCTATCTATATACAGCTCCACCGGGACGGTCCTCACGTTAGGTCTATCTATATACAGCTCCACTGGGACTGGCCCTCACGTTGGGTTATCTATATAAGCTCTCACCGGGACTGGTCCTCACGTTGGGTCTATCTATTATACAGTCTCACTGGACTGGCCCTCACGTTAGGTCATATCTATAACAGCTCTTATGGAGCTGGCCCTCACGTTAGGTCTATCTATACAGCTCTCACGGGACGGCCCTCACGTTGGTATCTATATACAGCTCTACTGGGACTGGCCCTCACGTAGGTCTATCTATATACGCTCTTACTGGGACTGGCCCTACGTTGGTCTATCTATATACAGCTCTCACCGGGACTGGTCCTCACGTTGGTCTATCATATACAGCTCTCACTGGGACTGGCCCTCACGTTAGGTTCTATCTATATACAGCTCTTACCGGGACTGGCCCTCACGTTGAGGTCTATCTATATACAGCTCTCACTGGGACTGGCCCTCACGTTGGTCTATCTATATACAGCTCTTACTGGGACTGGCCCTCACGTAGGTCTATCTATATACAGCTCTCATGGGACTGGCCCTCACGTTGGGTCTATCTATATACAGCTCTCACTGGGACTGGCCCTCACGTTAGGTCTATCTATATACAGCTCTTACTGGGACTGGCCCTCACGTTGGGTCTATCTATATACAGCTCTCACTGGGACGGCCCTCACGTTAGGTCTATCTATACAGCTCTTACTGGGACTGGCCCTCACGTTAGGTCTATCTATATACAGCTCTTACTGGGACTGGCCCTCACGTTAGGTCTATCTATATACAGCTCTTACTGGGACTGGCCCTCACGTTAGGTCTATCTATATACAGCTCTTACTGGGACTGGCCCTCACGTTGCTATCTAATACAGCTCTTCTGGAATGCCTCACGTTAGGTCTATCTATATACAGCTCTCTTACGGGACTGGCCTCACGTTAGGTCTATCTATTACAGCTTTACTGGGACTGGCCCTCAGTGGTCTATCTAATACAGCTCTACTGGGACTGGCCCTCACGTTGGGTCTATCTATATACAGCTCTTACTGGGACTGGCCCTCAAGTTAGGTCTATCTAATACAGCTCTTACTGGGACTGGCCCTCACGTTAGGTTCTATCTATATACAGCTCTTACTGGACTGGCCCTCACGTTAGGTTTATCTATATACAGCTCTACTGGACTGGCCTCACGTTAGGTCTATCTATATACAGCTCTTACTGGGACGGCCCTCACGTTAGGTCTATCTATATACAGCTCTTACTGGGACTGGCCCTCACGTTGGTCTATCTATATACAGCTCTACGGGACTGGCCCTCACGTTGGGTCTATCTATATACAGCTCTACTGGGACTGGCCCTCACGTTGGTCTATCTATATCAGCTCTACTGGGACTGGCCCTCACGTTGTGATCTATATACAGCTCTTACTGGGACTGGCCCTCACGTTAGGTCTATCTATATACAGCTCTTACTGGGACTGGCCCTCACGTTAGGTCTATCTATATACAGCTCTTACTGGGACTGGCCCTCACGTTGGGTCTATCTATATACAGCTCTTACTGGGACTGGTCCTCACATTGGGTCTATCTATATACAGCTCTTACTGGAACTGGCCCTCACGTTAGGTCTATCTATATACAGCTCTCACCGGGACTGACCCTCACGTTGGGTCTATCTATATACAGCTCTTACTGGGACTGGCCCTCACGTTAGGTCTATCTATATACAGCTCTCACTGGCTGCGGCCTCACGTTGGGTCTATCTATACAGCTCTTACTGGGAGGCCCTCACGTTAGGTCTATCTATAACAGCTCTCCCGGACTGGCCCTCACGTTGGTCTATCTATATACAGCTCTTACTGGGACTGGCCCTCACGTTTGGTCTATCTATATACAGTCTTACGGGACTGGCCTCACGTTAGGTCTATCTATATACAGCTCTTACTGGGACTGCCTCACGTTGGTATCTATATACAGCTCCTTACTGGGACTGGCCTCACGTTAGGTTATCTATATAAGCTCTTGGGACTGGCCCTCACGTTAGGTCTATCTATTAAGCTCTACTGGGACTGGCCCTCACGTGGGTTATCTATATAAAGCTCTTACTGGGACTGGTCCTCACGTTAGGTCTATCTATATACAGCTCTTACTGGGACTGGCCCTCACGTTGGGTCTATCTATATACAGCTCTTACTGGGACTGGCCTCACGTTGGGTCTATCTATATACAGCTCTTACTGGGACTGGCCCTCACGTTGGGTCTATCTATATACAGCTCTTACTGGGACTGCCCCACGTTAGGTCTATCTATATACAGCTCTTCTGGACTGGCCCTCACGTTGGTCTATCTATTACAGACTCTTACTGGGACTGCCCTCAGTTTGTCTATCTATATACAGCTCTTACTGGGACTGGCCCTCACGTGGGTCTATCTATATACAGCTCTTACTGGGACTGGCCCTCACGTTAGGTCTATCTATAACAGCTCTTACGGGACTGGCCCTCACGTTAGGTCTATCTTATACAGCTCTTCTGGGACTGGCCCTACGTTAGGTCTATCTATAACAGCTCTTACTGGGACTGGCCCACGTGGTCTATCTATATACAGCTTCACGGACTGGCCCTCACGTTGGGTCTATCTATATACAGCTCTTACTGGGACGGCCCTCACGTTGGTCTATCTATATACAGCTCTCACTGGGACTGGCCCTCACGTTAGGTCTATCTATATACAGCTCTTACTGGGACGGCCCTCACGTTGGGTCTATCTATATACAGCTCTCACTGGACTGGCCCTCACGTTAGGTCTATCTATATACAGCTCTTACTGGGACTGGCCTCACGTTAGGTCTATCTCTATACAGCTCTCACTGGGAACTGGCCCTCACGTTAGGTCTATCTATATACAGCTCTCACTGGGACTGGCCCTCACGTTAGGTCTATCTATATACAGCTCTCAAGGGACTGGCCCTCACGTTAGGGTCTATCTATATACAGCTCTTACTGGGACTGGTCCTCACGTTGGGTTATCTATACAGCTCTCACTGGGACTGGCCCTCACGTTGGTCTATCTATATTACAGCTCTTACTGGGACTAGGTCCTCACGTTGGGTCTATCTATATACAGCTCTCACTGGGACTGGCCCTCACGTTAGGTCTATCTATAACAGCTCTCACTGGGACTGGCCCTCACGTTAGGTCATCTTATACAGCTCTTACTGGGAGGTCCTCACTTGGGTCTATCTATATACAGCTCTTACTGGGACTGGCCCTCACGTAGGTCTATCTATATAAGCTCTCTTACTGGGACTGGCCTCAGTTGTGGGTCTATCTATATACAGCTCTACTGGGACTGGCCCTACGTTAGGTCTATCTATATACAGCTCTTACTGGGACTGGTCCTCACGTTGGGTCTATCTATATACAGTCTTCACTGGGACTGGCCCTCACGTTGGGTCTATCATATACAGCTCTACGGGACTGGCCTCACGTTGGGTCTATCTATATACAGCTCTCATCGGGACTGGCCCTACGTTGGGTCTATCTATATACAGCTCTCACTGGGACTGGCCCTCACGTTGGGTCTATCTATATACAGCTCTCACTGGGACTGGCCCTCACGTTAGGTCTATCTATATACAGCTCTCACTGGGACTGGCCCTCACGTTGGGTCTATCTATATACAGCTCTCACGGGACTGGCCCTCACGTTGGGTCTATCTATATACAGCTCTTACTGGGACTGGCCCTCACGTTAGGTCTATCTATATACAGCTCTCACTGGACTGGCCCTCACGTTGGGTATCTATAACAGCTCTCACTGGGACTGGTCCTCACGTTGGGTCTATCTATATACAGCTCTTACTGGGACTGGCCCTACGTTAGGTCTATCTATATACAGCTCTCACGGGATGGTCCTCAGTTAGGTCTATCTATATACAGCTCTCCTGGACTGGCCCTCACGTTGGGTCTATCTATATACAGCTCTTACTGGGACTGGCCCTCACGTAGGGTCTATATAATACAGCTCTCACTGGGACTGGCCCTCACGTTGGGGCTCTATCTATATACAGCTCCACTGGGACGGCCTCACGTTAGGTCTATCTATATACAGCTCTCACTGGGACTGGCCCTCACGTTGGGCTACTAATACAGCTCTCACTGGGACTGGCCCTCACGTTGTGTATCTATATACAGCTTCACTGGGACTGGCCCTCACGTTAGGTCTATCTATATACAGCTTCCATGGGACTGGCCCTCACGTTGGGTCTATCGTAAAATAGTAACATAGTAATAAGGTTGAATAAAGACATTCGATCCATCACAGTCCAACTATTCCTTTTTTTTTTTTTTTTTTTTTTTTAACCCTACCTAACAGTTTGATCCAGAGGAAGGCAAAAAACCCCAGCTAAAAAAGGGGGAAAAAATTCCTTCCTGACTCCAAACGGCAATCGGAAAGGTCACCTGGATCAACCAGATCTATATGATTAGTACCAGTAATTCTCAATATTTTTTAGTTTAGAAACTATCCAGGCCTTTTTTAAAGTTATTCAATGAACTTGCCATTACCACCTCTGCTGGAAGACAGTTCCACAGTTCACCGTTCTCACATGTAAAGAAACCTCTCCTAACTTGAAGATGATGAAATCTTTTCTTCAACCTTAAAGGATGTCCACGAGTCCTCTGATATGACCTATTAGTGAAACAATGCACCAGAGAGTTCACTGTATGGGCCATTAATATATTTGTATAAGGTTACATGTCCCCACGCAGACGCCGCTTCTCCAATGTAAACAGCCCTAACTTGTCTAATCTGCCTGCATATTCAAGCCCCTCCATTCCCCTTATTAATTTAGTTGCCCTTCTCTGGACTGCTTCCATTTCAAGATGTCCCTTTTGTATATGGGATTCCAAAAATGCACCCGCATATCCAAATGAGGCCTTACCAGTGCCTTGTAAAGAGGGAGAATAATATTTTTCTCTCTTGAATCTATTCCCCTCTTTATACAAGCACATATCTTGCTAGCTCTAGCTGTTGCTACTGGCCTTGTTTGCTACGCTAAGTCTGTTATCTACCAGAACCCCAAATCTTTTCCATTCAGATGCACCTAACACAGAGTTATTATGGTGTAGGTGGACAGGGATTATTAAATCCCAATGCATCACCTTACCATTTATCAACATTGAATCTCATCTGCCATTCTGCTGCCCATTTGATTAATCTATCTAGGTCTGCTTGCAGCACTTGCACATCATTGGAAGTTTCAAAGCTCTGCAATAATTTAGTGTCATCAGCAAACACAGAGACCTTGCTTCAATGCCCCTTCTAAGCCATTTATAAACAGATTAAACAGAAGCGGCCCCAGTACAGAACCCTGAGGAAATCCGCTTAGAACTTTAGCCCATAAGATGTAGCTCCATTAACCACCACTCTCTGTTTGCGGTCAAACCAGTCTCCTTCCATGAACAAATGTTTTCTTCAAGGCCAACAGTCCTCAGTTTATACATTAGTCGCCTTTGGCACAGTATCAAAGGCTTTTGCAAAATCCAAATATACCACTCCACAGCTGTGCCTGAATTAACTTCTTACTCACTTCTTCATAAAAACCAATTAAATTTGTTGGCAGATCTATTTCTCATAATCCATGCTGACTACTACTAATAAGATGATCTCTGGAGACAAAGTCAAGGATATGATCCCTTACAAAGTTCCATCACCTTCCCTACCACTGATGTTAGGCTTACAGGTCTATAGTTACCAGGCTGTGGAACGACTACCTTTTTTGAATATTGGTATTACATTGGCTTTTTTCCAATCCAGCGGCACATCCCCAGACAAAAGCGAATCTGAAAGATGAGAAACAGGGTTTGCTAGAACTGAACTAAGCTCTTTAAAATCCTAGGATGCCATCCATCTGGTCCGGCGCTTTATTGATATACTTTGTCTAATTGATTCCGTACCATATCCTCTGTTATCCAATGTGAAAACTCTTCATTCCTCCCTGCACATTGTTACAATCCCTACTGTAAGGATTCTCAACAGTAAAAACCGATGTAAAAAAAACGGTTTAGCAGATTAGCCTTTTCGGCATCCTCTACAACCACCTCAGCTCCATTATTTAATGGTCCCACATTCTCAGTCCTCATTTTTTACCATTTATATACTTAAAAAACATCTTGGGTTGGACTTGCTTTGTTCGGCAATCCGTATTTCATTTTCTATTTTAGCTAGTTTAATTGCTTTCTTGCACTCTTTATTACAACTTTTGAAGTCCCTGTAAGCCTGTTCTGTGCCTTTGCTTTCAAAATTTTAAAAGCCCTTTCTTTTTTTCCATTTCCCTTTTTACCTGAGCATTAAGCCAGCAGGAGTGGACCTAATTTTTTACACTTGTTCCTAAGGTACCGATTGGAGATGTTATAGTTTAATATCCCTTTAAAGTGGTCCACATCTGCTCAGTATCTTTACCTAGAAACAGTTCCCCCCAGTCTATGAGCAGGAGCGATTCCTTTAAAAGCATAAAATTAGCTTTCCTAAAGTAAAAGTTTTTGTTAAGCCAGTGCACTTTAGTTTTCTGCAACCTATATTAAAGACACATATCATGGTCACTATTCCCTAAGCTTCCCATTACCTTCATCTCCAAAATGAGCTCTGGGTTATTAGATATCACCAGATCCAACAAAACACCTTCTTCTAGTAGGAACTTCTACCATCTGTGAAAGAAAATGCTCATATAGGAAATTTAAGAACTTTATACCTTTTGAGGTGCTGGCAGTTCCATTACTCCAATCTATTTAGGGTAGTTAAATCCCCCATAACCAGAACATGCCCCATACCAGCAGCCTTCGCCAACTGCATATGGAGATTCATTTCCACCTCTTCCCCGGCATTTGGCGGCTTATAACACACTCCAACAATTAATTACCTACCTCTTGCTTCCTGTACACAGTTCCACCCATAATGTTTCTGCGCCGCATCATTTGCCTCCCCCATCTTTTCCATCTTTAAATTTGGCTTCAATTCCTGTTTAACATAACATAATACTCCCCTCCTTTCTTATTAACTCGGTCATGTCTAAATAAGGAGTACCCTTCAATATTAATGTCCAGTGCGTGTGAATCATTAAGCCATGATTCTGCTATACCAATTACATCATACCTTTCCTTAGAGCTATTATTTCAAGTTCGCCGTTTTTCCAGCCAGACTCCTTGCATTTGTAAACATACATTTTAGATTATCAATTGATTTACTTCCATACATGGTCGTACATGCCTCCTTATCCTCTATGCTCCCCCCTCCCTCCTTCTCCTCCCTCCGTTGTGTTACTAGCCCCCAGACCCTAACTTCTATTCACCCCTGTGTAGTTAAACTTTCCCCCCCCATACCTATTTAAAATCTCCTCCAACCCCCTAGCCATTTCTCCCCAAAACAGTTGCACCATCACCATTGAGGTGCAATCCGTCACTACTAAAGAGCCTGTAGCCAACAGAAAAGTCAGCCCAGTTCTCTAAAAACCCAAACCCCATCTCCTTACACCACTCTCTTAGCCACGCATTTATACTCCTGAGCTCCCGTTGCCTCCCTAGCGTAGCACGTGGCTGCGGTAGTATTTCTGAAATCACTACCCTGGAGGTCCTTGCTTTTAACTTGGCCCCTAATTCTCGGAAATCATTTTTAAGGACCTCACCTCCACCTCTAACTTTGTCATTGGCACCAATGTGAACCAAGACCGCCGGGTCACTCCCAGCCCACCCAATAATCTGTCTACACGATCCACCACATGTCGAACCCTAGCACCAGGCAGACAACACACTGTTCGGCATGCAGGGTCCTGGCGACAGATTACCCTATCTACCCTTCTAATAATAGAATCCCCTACCACTACACCTGTCTATCCTTCCTAGCCCCCAGTTCTCCCTCCCTTGTATGGAGATGGCCGTCCCTGGTGCTCAGGGAAAGGCCCCGCTCCATACATGCTGCTTCCGAGCCATCGTCCTCCACATCTTCACCTAAAATGGCAAATCTATATACAGCTCTCACCGGGACTGGCCCTCACGTTAGGTCTATCTATATACAGCTCTTACTGGGACTGGCCCTCACGTTAGGTCTATCTATATACAGCTCTTACTGGGACTGGCCCTCACGTTAGGTCTATCTATATACAGCTCTACTGGGACTGGCCCTCACGTTAGGTCTATCTATATACAGCTCTTACTGGGACTGGCCCTCACGTTAGGTCTATCTATACAGCTCTTACTGGGACTGGCCCTCACGTTGGGTCTATCTATATACAGCTCTTACTGGGACTGGCCCTCACGTTGGGTCTATCTATATACAGCTCTCACTGGGACTGGTCCTCACGTTAGGTCTATCTATATACAGCTCTCACTGGACTGGCCCTCACGTTAGGTCTATCTATATACAGCTCTTACTGGGACTGGCCCTCACGTTAGGTCTATCTATATACAGCTCTCACTGGGACTGGTCCTCACGTTAGGTCTATCTATATACAGCTCTCACTGGGACTGGTCCTCACGTTAGGTCTATCTATATACAGCTCTTACTGGGACTGGCCCTCACGTTAGGTCTATCTATACAAGCTCTCACCGGGACTGGCCCTCACGTGGGTCTATCTATAACAGCTCTTACTGGGACTGGTCCTCACGTTAGGTCTATCTATATACAGCTCTCACTGGACACTGGCCCTCACGTTAGGTCCTATCTATATACAGCTCTCACTGGGACTGGCCCTCACGTTAGGTCTATCTATATACAGCTCTCACTGGGACTGGTCCTCAGTTAGGTATCTATCTATATACAGCTCTCACTGGGACTGGCCCTCACGTTAGGTCTATCTATATACAGCTCTCACTGGGACTGGCCCTCACGTTAGGTCTATCTATATACAGCTCTCACTGGGACTGGCCCTCACGTTAGGTCTATCTATATACAGCTCTCACCGGGACTGGTCCTCACGTTAGGTCTATCTATATACAGCTCTCACTGGGACTGGCTATTCTTCATTAGAAAAGTATTTTGGGAAAACTTTAGAGGACAACTCCACCCTCATAATAATATCTTTTAGAAAGAATGGCATCTTTATAATATGTTGATATATCATAGTTTGCCCTATGAATTCATTACTGTATGCCTGCTATGCTTCTGGATGCCCCATGGAAACTGAGCCATTTAGAAACCTGTACTGAGCCTGTACTGAGCCTGGGCATGCTCAGAAGAGGCAGATAGGGGATTAACATTCAGTCATTGGCTGTGATGTCAACTGTCAAATCCATAACTGACAGTTACTAACTGGAAGAACCAGGAAGCAGAAACAGGGGAAACAGGACATTGTGCAGGATTTCAGGTTAGACTTATATATTTCACATTTCAAACTATTACCGTTTAGGGTTTGGGGGTGATTTACCTGTATGTAAGTTTTCATTTTAGGGCTGAACTTGCCCTTTAAATCTGGTGAGAAATCTTTTGAAATCAGTACCCTTCAGCACCTGGCATTTCTCCCTCCGCCGCCGGCAGCAGCCCCAGACATTGCCCAATATTTGTTACTTGATTCTTGTTTATGTTGCTAATTTTTAGTTGTGGCTTGTGGGATGTGGACGGGGTCCATTTTAGGGAAGAATCTATTTGGGAAGCAGCGGCAAAGCCAAAAACAGGAGCTCAGGACGATAATTCTATGATGTTTCTATTCCCTTACTTAACTATTTCACTCCCTGCTCTAAGGCCTTTCTGATCACATATATAGATCACACAGTCAATGGTGTTAATACACCACTTTATAAGCTTCTTTAAAGGCTAAATTAACAGCTATTGCAGGGATTTGTAAAAAAAATAATGCTATAAAGTATTTTAAAGTATTTTATGTATTTGCTGAAAAAAATTATCTGATTGGAGAATTCTTCTCTCCCTCTGGGGGATTCACAATGAGCATGTCTGAGCTCATAGAGCTAGAGGAAGAGGAAGCAATTGCAGGGATTTGTGTACTGAAAGATTTTTTGGTTAGGAATTACATAAAAAGAGTGATACATTGTTTTAATCTGTTTCTTGGCTATAAGACACGATAAAATCCTTTAAAACGTAATTAAAATGTGCAATAAACTGTCACATTTATCAGTTGCCTGTCGTTCTGTCCGTGTCTTGTTATACAGTTGTGTTTGCTGCCATAATTAACTTTGTGTATGTTTTTTTAAATTGTACAGAACATTCTGCTGCAGCCAAGACCGGAGGGTGTTTCCCGGCAGCTGCCCTGGCCACATTGGAATCAGGGGAGAGGATTCCTGTTTCTCAGCTGCGCCCCGGACTGAGAGTTCTAGCTATGGACAGCAACGGTCAGGCAACATACAGCCACTTTCTCAATTTCTTGGACCACAGTCCCTTAGAAGAATATTTGTTTCAGGTGATAGAGACACGAGACCCTCAACGAAAATTACTGTTAACACCAAGTCACCTTATCTTGGTATCGGACAATTTCACAACTCCAGCTTCCGATTTCCACGCAGCATTTGCAAGCAGCGTGACAACTGGACAGTACGTCTTAGTATCGGGAATGCTAGGGTTGATGCCTGCTAAAGTAATATCAGTGACTACGCAGATAGACTATGGCGCTTACGCCCCACTCACGCAGCATGGGACGCTGGTGGTAGATGATGTGGTTGTTTCTTGTTTTGCCCTGGTACAAAAACAGAGGTTAGCCCAACTGGTTTACTGGCCTCTGCGGGTACTCTACAGCTTAGGGTTACTAACAGGAACTGAGCCACCAGAGGGGCACCAGATTGGCATTCACTGGTACAGCAATGTACTTCATCATTTGGGTAGGATGATTCTGGACGAGAGTGAGTTTCATCCTTTGGGAACCCAGCAGTTGGAGAGATGAGCATAGCTGGTAATGGTTTTTATTTACAAATGGCGGCAGTTTTTTTTTTTTTTTTTTTTCCGATGGGGCAAACTTTATTACTATGGAAGAAACAAATACTGACAGATCTCTGATTCAATGAATGACTTTCATATGAAAGAGTTGAATCACCAAATCATTACAATGGTACAACATAAGCGCTAAAAAGTCACGGTGGCCATGTGATCTTTTTAAGGACCAATTAGTGTTTGGGAATTCCAAAAGTCTTTGAGCATTCCGGAACACACAGGACAATCTAGAAGCTCTATTAAGTGATCTCTACCCTAGAATAACATTTTCCCTTGGCTTATAGGTCAGAAACCCAGCTGTGGGGGGAATTAAACTGAGCATGTCAGAGGTCACTGACCTACTGGAGGGGCAGAAAATGCAGGAAAATCTGTACAAAATATGTTACTGCATCTTTGGTTAGGAATGAATACATTGTTTTAATGTATTAACAATGTTAAACTGTTTCTGGGCTATAGGTAAGAAAAATGTGTTTTAGGGTGAGGTTAAAATGATTTAATTAATCACTGTTTTTTTTTGTTCTCCTTTAAATTAAACCAATGATAATTATTGCGGGCATTAACCATTCACCATATAGAATGGTGTATCATTAGCTATGACCTTGACAATTGTATTAATGTCATTTGATCTGTAGCCATCTAAATGAACAGTCTGCTAAGGTGACCAATTAGAAATGTACTGACCACAGACAGAAGCCTCCCATTCCCTTCAGACACTGTTATTCATTCCCTTCATTTATTTAATATTCCATGAAATTTGCTTCCATTAGTTTTGCTGCTAACCTGTACTATTTATGCAAACGTCTTTTTTTAATATATATATATAAAATAAGTGGTCGGAATTACCATTATCGCTTGTATGGAACTTTTTCCATAAAAAGGTGGTAGGTAGCTTACGTAACGAACAAGGATATTTTTAATTATTTGGAAAGATGGAATCAGATACGGTAACATATACATTTTCCATGAAACCTCTTGCAGATCAGTTATGTAAAGTGATACCCGAGGTATCGATCGTAGGTTGACTTAACCGTTAGACTAAGAGGTTTTACATATGGTCTTGTCCAGATGGACCAAAGTAAGTCTTCTCATAGAACACTATGTAGGTAAATTATTATTTATGAGAGGAGTTCCTCGTATCGAAGTGCCTTAAATAATGGAATGGTGGGCAAGTGGATTTTGGTCTCTTTTTAAGGTCCTCCTTGTATTTAGTTTTGACTGGCCGATACGGTTTCAGTTATACCAATGGAACATGAGAAACCATAGAGACTAATAGGACAGGATCTCTTTAAAGGAGAATGAAAGCCTAATTATAAATTAACTTCAGATGATTCTTTATGTAATAAGGACTTGAACCGTTACATTTTAAACCTTTTATCAGTTCCCTTTAAAATAATTTGTTGGTGCAGCTCCTCCTTTCCTTCCCAAGTTCCTCTGCTTCTAGTAACACCTCCCTGTGAGGCAAATCATTATTTGGCACCAGCCCCATAGACCCAACCTCTCAAAATCAGCAAAGGACAATGTGAAACAGGAAGCAAGTTAATATCAGTGATTAAATTGGTTTTGTTAGGGAATTTATTACAATTCAGAAATGGAAATATATAGCAGATAAGGTCCTTGTTACATGGGGCATCACCCAAACTTAAATCCGTATTAGACTTTCAATACACCACTAGAAATATCCAGCCTTATAAATCCAACTGCTTCCAGGACATATCAGTATAGTGGAGTCTGGCCTTCCATGTTCCTGGTCCTGTTCTGCTCACTGTTGAGTAAAGGTGGCCATAGAAGAAAATCACAATGTATAGGAATAGCGGCCCGGCACCTTTCTTCCCGTGTTCTGAAAGGATTCAGTCTTGATCCATCATGTATCTGAAAACATTCTCTTTATTCTGACATATTAAAATTTGCAATAAGCAAGGGGAGGTCTGACATGTTTCGGGTCATGTGACCCTTACTCATAGACTCAAAGGTGGCCATACACATGTGAGTACCACGGGCCAGTCATAGTTAAAATGAATGGACGTATACCATGCAGCCCGTCAGTCTTAACTGCCTGGACCAAAACTTAAGTTCAACCAAAAAGATTGGGCAAAAAGATTTTAATAACGAGTAGGGCAACTATGTCATAGCACAAGATGGCTGCTCACGCGGTCAGTAGCAAATGAAAAAAAAAGACAGGATTGCACAGACCTGAGAAATTAGGGGCCTTTCCCGCCAGCCTGCCTATTTATTTTATCAAGCTAAAGTGTACAATAGATGTATAAAATGTTTCTTGTTGATATATAATATATAAAAACAAAGTTATTAATATTATATTTCTAACAGTACTTAATGGGAGATTATTTAAGGGTAAGACGCCGATGATTTTTAGTGTCAATAATGAGCTGATGTAGGAGCGGATCTGCAGAGACTTGGGGGATGTTGTAGAGATTAATCTGGTCATTTGTTAGTCGTTAGTTCAGAATCAGGAAAGGTCATTATGAGAGATACATTGTGAGATACATTATGTGAGATACATTGTGAGAGATACATTGTGAGAGATACATTGTGTGAGATACATTGTGTGAGATACATTATGTGAGATACATTGTGTGAGATACATTGTGAGAGATACATTGTGAGAGATACATTGCGTGAGATACATTACGTGAGATACATTGCGTGAGATACATTGCGTGAGATACATTGCGAGAGATACATTGCGAGAGATACATTGCGAGAGATACATTGTGAGAGATACATTGTGAGAGATACATTGTGAGAGATACATTGTGAGAGATACATTATGTGAGATACATTGCGTGAGATACATTATGTGAGATACATTGTGAGAGATACATTGTGTGAGATACATTGTGAGAGATACATTGTGAGAGATACATTATGTGAGATACATTGTGAGAGATACATTGTGAGAGATACATTATGTGAGATACATTGCGTGAGATACATTGCGTGAGATACATTATGTGAGATACATTATGTGAGATACATTGCGTGAGATACATTGCGAGAGATACAATATGTGAGAGATACATTGTGAGAGATACATTGCGTGAGATACATTGCGTGACATACATTATGTGAGATACATTGCGTGAGATACATTGCGTGAGATACATTGCGTGACATACATTATGTGAGATACATTATGTGAGATACATTGCGTGAGATACATTGCGAGAGATACAATATGTGAGAGATACATTGTGTGAGATACATTGTGTGAGATACATTGTGTGAGATACATTGTGTGAGATACATTGTGTGAGATACATTGTGAGAGATACATTGTGAGAGATACATTGTGAGAGATACATTGTGAGATACATTGTGAGATACATTATGTGAGATACATTGCGTGAGATACATTATGTGAGATACATTATGTGAGATACATTATGTGAGATACATTATGTGAGATACATTATGAGAGATACATTATGAGAGATACATTATGTGAGATACATTCTGTGAGATACATTATGTGAGATACATTATGAGAGATACATTATGTGAGATACATTATGAGATACATTATGAGATACATTATGTGAGATACATTGCGTGAGATACATTATGAGAGATACATTATATGAGATACATTGTGAGATACATTATGTGAGATACATTATGAGAGATAAGGTTACCAGTCAATGGTAACAAACAATTTCCTACCAAATGGATGTAAAATTCTACAAGTTCTCCAGAAACAGATCTCCATCTACAAGTCCTTCCCATAGCTCAGTAGACCAGGGTGGGAAGGTCTGCAGGGTCCTTACTATGTTCCGCAAAGCTTTCAAGATGACTTGTTTGTAATGTTCATTAGGAGGATAGAGGAGAGTTTTATTAATAGGGTGGGACTGAGCAATTATAAAATGTCTACATTATGTCTGGTGGGATGTCCTCCAATGTGTTTCCAACAGCAGCCTGCCCCAGATGGAGTATTCTACCTTCATACACGATAAAGCTCGGGTCTTCCAAATAAAATTGTCTTTTATCTAATCTGATCTTGTGTTATTGTGTTTTTTATATTGTAAAATCAGAGGTGGCAGATCTAGATTTGTGTATTGTACCGGATCCAAATATTAACATGTGCTTGTTCCCTCTAAGCTCCACATTAGGAGTGATTTCGCCATCGGATCGCTCCAAATGTCGGAAAAACAAAGATCCACCGACCCATCATCTGTCCCAATCTCACTGCAGGTTTAAGCTGCAATCTGCAGAAAGATCGAGGCCTCAAGGTTCAACTTCGATCTGTACTTCCTATCGGATTTCCAATCGTTGCCCTTGATCGGAAGAAAGTCTGTATAGCTAGCTTAAGCCGTGCGCTCGGGCACACACAGGTTAAAATAGAGCTCACACAAAAATCTAGGTAAACCTATGTAATAAGGTATGTTGATTTTGTGTCTGCACAGATAATATATCACAGCCGCTGAGAAATTAGAGGGAACATTGCTTTACGGTAATCCAAACCACTGCTGCAAAACCTCTTAGAATGTCAAAGTTGTGACTTCAAGGAACTGAGTCAAATCCAAGAGGTTCTGCAGCAACGTGTGTTCCACAAGGTTTCCTGTACGAGTGGGTGTTTTTCTGGACCTTCCAATGCAGTGTAGAAAATACAGCTGTTAAGATTATTATACGAGGGCCTGGTGCCCAGCCAAGCAAAATGAGTTTCATTATAACGAGGCCAAAGTGGTTACAAAAAAATGGATGACACCAGTAGAAGTTACAGTAAACAAAAGCCCAAGTACAACCAAGGTCAAACGGTTACGAAATACCTTCTACCGCCGCAAAGCCAGAAGTAGTCAAATAAATGTTCCTGATTTTGCCACAAAAAGAAAGGAAAAAATGAATTTGCTTCCTCCAAAGACCGACCGCAATCATATTTGTCTATAGAGACGGCTATTAAAATAATACTCGGATCCTCCGTTTGCAAAAACACAAGCAATTCCATTTTTCTGAGATACTTTTAATGTTTCCTTTCCCTAGAATCGCACCATTACCAATTACTTTGCTGATATTGCGTTTACCCTTTAAACTGCAGTTATTACAATCCCCTTACCTTTAAGGTATACATTATATATATATATATATATATATATATATACCGTATGTATGATAGGTCCAGAGAAACACGTGTAAAAATATATAAAATCTCCTTAACCCACCCCCTTTCCTCCCCAGTGGGACAGACATGCTCAGTAGGAAACAGAGATGTACGAGGTGGTAGCACTTCAAATTATGAACCAACGTGTTTGCAGTCTGTCTTTAGACCAATCCTGTCAGACCTAGCTGACTGGCTTTAGCAATTCTAAAATCTGTTCAGGCTTATTTACTTCTTTACGTCTAGTTCTCCTTTAACAGTACTTCTCTCTTTTGCTTATTTAAATGGACCCAGTAGGATTTACCTCGATGAACCAATGAAAAAAAAAAGTCTCAAATAAACATTTGGAATTGGGTTAAAAACGCCAGGAAAGGCGATTGAAACATCAAAGCCCGCGACACATTTAAAACATATGAAGGAATCTCTTATAAGAAAATATTTCGTATATAAATATCCTATAGGTTTCTGGTCTAAAATTTTGGTTTGGGAGAGAGTCCAGGACGTTCCGCAAGGATCTAAACTGGTACATTATGTAAAACTATCCCTGTCTCAGAGCAGCCAGCGCCCAGTGGATCTTTAAAGATGGAGGGTTTCACAGTGATGCACAACTTGAACTGCCTGGGACCCCAACACTTAAGCCGCCCCCCCCAAACCATAGGCTTGTCTGTGTGGGCCCTTACAGACATTAAACAGGTCCTACACGTCCCCTGCGTGAATGTTTACATGATCTCTCGTATGAGATTGAAGCAATTGGGGAGAGGGAGGGAATTATTTTATTATAACAATATTTTTTTGTGTAGTTTAAAAAAAAAAAAAAGATTGCCAAAAAAATTTAAAATAAATGAAAAAAAATTCCATCAACCTTTTTAATAACCCGACTGCTATAAACCTGCTCCCTTGTTTCCTAAAGACTCCTTTTTGGTGCATTTTTCCGAACGGACCATTTTGAAACGCAGGACACATAGAATTCACTGTTCACACTATTGCGTTTCGATTGGGTCCATTGTAGCTTATGGTCCGTTAACATACTCACGGCTGCATGAATTTCTCTCCGCGAACGCACCGGATTTCAATATAAATGGAAAACGCATTGTGAAAAAACAGATAAAGAAATTTATTCAGCAAATGCATCGTATCACATTGAAAGGTCTGCTACCCATTAACCGAATAGGATTGAAATGATGTCTAGGTGTGTCGTACACTTTCCCTGAAGGGTCGGTGCGGAAAGAGTCGCAATAATTGCCGGTCGCTGCTGTTAGATTGCGTTTGCTAAATAGAACTATTTATAAAGCTATCGCACCTCATTGGACGTTATTTTTCTTATCATATGATCCCCGTCCAGGTCAGGTATTAAAACTACACAGAGGATGGAAGACGGATTGCGTAACATCTATAATCGACACAACGTAAATATCGCTTTAAATATATTGCCTGGACCAGAACATCCTAATAAAGTCTTTTCACGATAACAGCCTCAATATAAGCTAAGCTGAGTAGTCATAAGAAGTGAACAGTCAGATAATACATGGTATAATAACATGCGGCGTGATAATATTTTTTCTGTGTTTGTTCCCCTTTAAAAGCAGCAATAAAGATGGCACCTCTGTGGCTGAGAGAAAGCTGTAGCCGGGCTTTGTGGGAAGCTAAATAATACCTTACGCCATGTGACGCGCACAGACACAGCATTTTTTTTAATGATAGTTCACAGGTAAATGTCTATTCCAAGACGTTGCTTCTCCTTTAATTACATTTCACAGTAAAGTAGATGTTTTAACAAATTTAATTTTCTTTAAAGCAAACAGACGAGCATTCTTGTGCAGACAGAACTTCGCTCTATATTAACACGTGGAGGGGAACATGGACAATAATATTGCTTATTGGCCCTAAGGCATTTTCCTTTAATCAGCCTTGCCAAGAATTGGACTAGAAGGTAACTGATGCATAGGACAAACTCTACCAGTTCATAGTCGCAACAGCTCAATGACAGCGAAGATAAATGGTCTTAAATCTGTCCCCTGTAGGCTGCCATCTTTATTCCTATACCTGTACATGTCCGGCACTGCACATGTGCAATTCATTTACCAGCTTAGGAGGCGGGGCAAAATATCAGACTTCTGCATCTTCCCTCCCACTTGTATGTTGTCCCTCCCACTTAGATTGTAAGCTCTTCGGGACAGGGATCTCATTCCTAATGTGTCGAGGCTTGTTGCACTTATATCCATTTATACATAATTTATATATATATATATATATTCTTAACCGATGTATGAAATTGTATTTCATTTTATCTATCTGTATAATGGCACTTCTCCCGTTGTTTGTATACTCTGTATTGTTATAATGTACAGCGCTGCGTACCCAAGTGGCGCTTTATAAATAAAATTATACATACATACATACATACATACATACATTCTGCATGGCTATTTACTAATCAGGGCTGCAGAATACAGCATTATACAGTATATCACAATCCAGATAGCCCTTAACATGTATACTAAAATTCATTTGTTTTGTATATCTCTGGTTAAAGGACACACAATACACACACAGACACACATATATAAATATATATATAGGTGTATACACAAATGTATGACTTTTGTGTACAAAATATACTGTTCCCTTAAAGGAGAACTATAGTGCATACAAAGTTTAAAAAAAACAAAAAAACAATTCAAATGAAAAGTACCTGGGACAGGGAGGTAGGTTGGTATTTCCTTCTATGAAAGAATAGGGTACAGGGAGGTAGGTTGATATTTCCTACCTCCCGAAATTGTTTCTGTGAAGAGCGCCAGCATAAAGCAAACTGCTTCTGCCAGGCTTCCGCAGTGCTTCAACACTATCTAAAATACAGTAAAGTCCAGGACAATAACCTGGCAGATGAAAAATGTGGTGGCGCTTTTCATCAAAATGATATTAGACGGTAGGAATAATTAATCCGACCACCCTGCCCAAGTAAATGTTTACATTATAGTTGTCCTTTAAACCTATATGTCAAAGAACAAAAAAGTAAACAACATAATCATTACCAATAATATATGTAAATTATCAGGCTTTATTCATTCTATTTTTCAGACATCAAGACATTCAATTGAAAACATTTTACACTAAACATTAATTACTAAAGATCACAGACTGAAATTAAATATTTTTGTTTAAATAAGAGAAAACTTTTCACCTGTTAGTGTAGTTCAGTTTAATACTTGTTCCTGTGCTGCCCTCTTTAGACCATAACTGTAATTGCAGCATTATATCTGGGAAAACAAATTTAGGAATTCTATGAAATAATACAGTACAGTGAACCAAGTGAGAGTCAAATCCAGGCCACCAGAGGGCAGTGTCTAGCTTAGAATAGTAATAGTATAGGGTTTTTTTGTTTTTTTTAGTGCTTTTAAAAGTGAATTTCTTTTAGTGGGATATTAAAGGAGAACTAAACTTGTATATTTTTAACCCCAATGTGAAAGCTTTTCTCCCCAGATCCCCTATGTTACTTCTCTAGTAAGTTGCAATTACATACAAGTAACAAGTATATTCTGTAACTAAAGCCTCATACAACGATCTTGGCACCGACCACAACCCTCAAACGTGTCCACGTGCGTGAAGAACAGGATGAATCGGGTTCTTTTGTTGGTCCCCATGGGGGATCATCGGACAGCCCCTGACTGAACGCATACACACGTGCGATATCGTCCGAACACCCGTTCATTGCTGGTGTGCATCATGGTTGGGTGTCTGTTCCAAATGGACGTGTGTACAAGGCTTAAGGAGGCTTCCACGCTGTTGCCAGTACATCTCACAGCCCATGAAGTCTTCAAAGAGCCTTGAGAAAATGTCCTTTTATTTACATTTTGTTCCTAAAAAATTCAGTTTCTAAATGTACTGACATTCTTTAAATTAGCTCTGGTGGATAATGGTTTTCAATGCTTAAATATTAGCAAGACAGTGTACATAAGGTTACAGGTTCGATTCTTTATCCATGCTAATCAGAAAAAAATTCCAAGATTACTTTTCTTTTTTTGTATGAAAAGCAAATGAATGTGCAATTATCAGAGACAATAGTGTTAAAATATGTTTACATAAAAACACCTAAATCCTTGTTCTGTGTCAGAGGTAGGCAGGATCTCTGTGCTGTAATATGATTGGCTGACAATTCTAGGCGGCAATGCTGCGCTTACTGTGAAGTGTTCAGCTAGTAGTATCTTTGTGAATGTGCTCTGTCTGGTGGGTCTATGTTGTTTGATTCCCCCTTAAAACAGTTATAGGACCCAATCCATTTCTGCCCAGGTATATTTTACTAAAATGTTTCCCTTTAGTTGCCCTTTAAATACAAAACTACACCGATTCTAAGTGATGCAATATAGCCTAATGGAGCAAGGAGGACCCAGGGTAAAACAATGTGTGGGGACCCCCTTTTAACCTTCCTCCTTTCCTTTGGGGGTCCTCTTATGGGTTTGGTGCCTTGGCCAATTGCCCTGAGTAAAACGTCTCAAATGAATTATTTCCTATGCAATGGATTCATTATAAAATCCAGTAAGATGTTACTGTAACATGATGAAGGACAAGGAGCCTCATGGTGCAGTAAGGAGCTGCCAGACTAGTTACAAGCTATTCACATCATTCATCACCCTGAAAAAAGGCTGTTTGTGGGAGGAAGAGAGCAGCCAACAAGGTAAAACATTATCATCAATTTGTACTAATTACCATTATAAGCAAAGACACACAGACCCTGGGGAAAAACCAATCCCACATTGTGTGTGACAGAAAGAACAGGCCATCTTCCTTATGTATACGTAGCCCCCAGCCCATGTATATATAGTCTATGTACACTATGTTACATAGCCCCCAGCCCATGTATATATAGTCTATGTACACTATTTTACTAGCCCCCACCCATGTATATATAGTCTATGTACACTATGTTGTAGCCCCCAGCCATGTTATATAGTCTATGTACACTATGTTACATAGCCCCAGCCCATGTATATATAGTCTATGATACTATGTTACGTAGCCCCCAGCCCATGTATATATAGTCTATGTACACTATGTTACAAGCCCCCAGCCCATGTATATAAGTCTATGTCACACTATGTTACATAGCCCCCAGCCCATGTATATATAGTCTATGTAACTATGTTACATAGCCCCAGCCCATGTATATATAGTCTTGTACACTATGTTACGTAGCCCCACCATGTATATATAGTCTATGTACACTATGTTACGTAGCCCCCAGCCCATGTATATATAGTCTATGTTACACTATGTTACATAGCCCCCAGCCCATGTATATATAGTCTATGTACACTATTTACATAGCCCCCCCAGCCCAGTAATATAGTCTATGTACACTATGTTACATAGCCCCCGCCCATGTATATATAGTCTATGTCACCTATGTTACTAGCCCCCAGCCCTGTATATATAGTTTATGTACACTATGTTACTAGCCCCAGCCCATGTATATATAGTCTATGTACACTATGTTACTAGCCCCCAGCCATGTATATATAGTCTATGTACACTATGTTACATAGCCCCCAGCCCATGTATATTAGTCTATGTACACTATGATACATAGCCCCCAGCCCATGTATATATAGTCTATGTACACTATTTACGTAGCCCCCAGCCCATGTATATATAGTCTATGTACACTATGTTACGTAGCCCCCAGCCCATGTATATATATCATGTACACTTATGTTACTAGCCCCCAGCCCATGTATATATAGTCTATGTACACTTGTTCGATAGCCCCCAGCCATGTTATATAGTCTATGTACACTATGTTACTAGCCCCACCCATGTATAATAGTCTATGTACCTATGTTACTAGCCCCCAGCCCATGTATATATAGTCTATGTACACTATGTTACGTAGCCCCCAGACATGTATATATGTCTATGTACACTATGTTACATAGCCCCCAGCCCGTATATATAGTCATGTACCTATGTTACTAGCCCCAGCCCATGTATATATAGTCTATGTACACTATGTTACATAGCCCCCAGCCCATGTATATATAGTCTATGTACACTATGTTACATAGCCCCCAGCCCATGTATATATAGTCTATGTACACTATGTTACGTAGCCCCCAGCCCATGTATATATAGTCTATGTACACTATGTTACATAGCCCCCAGCCCATGTATATATAGTCTATGTACACTATGTTACATAGCCCCCAGCCCATGTATATATAGTCTATGTACACTATGTTACGTAGCCCCCAGCCCATGTATATATAGTCTATGTACACTGTTACGTAGCCCCCCCCTGTATATATAGTCTATGTACCTATGTTACGTAGCCCCAGCCCATGTATATATAGTCTATGTACCTATGTTACATAGCCCCAGCCCATGTATATATAGTCTATTACGCTTGTTACATAGCCCCCAGCCCATGTATATTTAGTCTATGTACACTATGTTACATAGCCCCCAGCCCATGTATATATAGTCTATGACCTATGTTACATAGCCCCCAGCCATGTATATAATAGTCCTATGTACACTTGTTACATAGCCCCCAGCCCATGTATATTAGTCTATGTACACTATGTTACATAGCCCCAGCCATGTTATATAGTCTATGTACACTATGTTACTAGCCCCAGCCATGTATAATAGTCATTACACTATGTTACATAGCCCCAGCCCATGTATATATAGTCATGTACACTATGTTACTAGCCCCCAGCCCTGTATATATAGTCTATGTACACTATGTTACGTAGCCCCCAGCCCATGTATATATAGTCTATGTACACTATGTTACGTAGCCCCCCAGCCCATGTATATATAGTCTATGTACACTATGTTACATAGCCCCCCCCCTGTATATATAGTCTATGTACACTATGTTACATAGCCCCCAGCCATGTATATATAGTCTA
The DNA here is from genome assembly GCA_019447015.1 of Hymenochirus boettgeri. Classification (NCBI taxonomy): domain Eukaryota; kingdom Metazoa; phylum Chordata; class Amphibia; order Anura; family Pipidae; genus Hymenochirus; species Hymenochirus boettgeri. The sequence goes on along the minus strand of CM033477.1, from coordinate 151,291,929 downwards.
TGTACACTATGTTACGTAGCCCCCAGCCATGTATTATAGTCTATGTACACTATGTTACGTAGCCCCCAGCCCATGTATATATGTCTATGTACACTATGTTACATAGCCCCCAGCCCATGTATATAGTCTATGTACACTATGTTACATAGCCCCCAGCCCATGTATATATAGTCTATGTACACTATGTTACGTAGCCCCCAGCCCATGTATATATAGTCTATGTACACTATGTTACATAGCCCCCAGCCCATGTATATATAGTCTATGTACACTATGTTACATAGCCCCCAGCCCATGTATATATAGTCTATGTACACTATTTACTAGCCCCCAGCCCATGTATATATCTAGTACTGTTACTAGCCCCCCCATGTATATATAGTCTATGTACCTATGTTACGTAGCCCCCAGCCCATGTATATATAGTCTATGTACCTTGTACATAGCCCCCAGCCCTGTATATATAGTCTATGTACCTATGTTACATAGCCCCCAGCCCATGTATATATAGTCTATGTACACTATGTTACGTAGCCCCCACCCATGTATATATAGTCTATGTAACTATGTTACGACCCCAGCCCATGTATATATAGTCTATGTACCTATGTTACATAGCCCCCAGCCCATGTATATATAGTCTATGTACACTATGTTACATAGCCCCCCCATGTATATATAGTCTATGTACACTATGTACATAGCCCCCAGCCCATGTATATATGCTATTACACTATGTTACTAGCCCCCAGCCCATTTATATAGTCTATGTACACATTGTTACTAGCCCCCAGCCCATGTATATATAGTCTATGTACACTATGTTACGTAGCCCCCAGCCCATGAAATATAGATGTACACTATGTTACGTAGCCCCCAGCCCATGTATATATAGTCTATGTACACTATGTTACGTAGCCCCCCAGCCCATGTATATATAGTCTATGTACACTATGTTACATAGCCCCCAGCCCATGTATATATAGTCTATGTACACTATGTTACATAGCCCCCAGCCCATGTAAATAGTCTATGTACACTATGTTACGTAGCCCCCAGCCATGTATATATGTCTATGTACACTATGTTACGTATCCCCCCAGCCCATGTATATATAGTCTATGTACACTATTTACATAGCCCCCAGCCCATGTATATAGTCTATGTACACTATGTTACATAGCCCCCAGCCCATGTATATATAGTCTATGTACACTATGTTACGTAGCCCCCAGCCCATGTATATATAGTCTTTGTACACTATGTTACGATAGCCCCCAGCCCATTTATATAGTCTATGTACACTATGTTACATAGCCCCCAGCCCATGTATATATAGTCTATGTACACTATGTTACGTAGCCCCGCCCATGTATATATAGTCTATGTACACTAGTTACTAGCCCCCAGCCCATGTATATATAGTCTATGTACACTATGTTACGTAGCCCCCAGCCCATGTATATATAGTCTTTGTACACTATGTTACATAGCCCCCAGCCCATGTATATATAGTCTATGTACCTATTGTTACATAGCCCCCAGCCCATGTATATATTCATGTACATTATGTTACGTAGCCCCCCAGCCCCTGTATATATAGTCTATGTACATTATGTTACATAGCCCCCAGCCCATGTATATATAGTCTATGTACACTATGTTACGTAGCCCCCAGCCCATGTTTATATAGTCTATGTACACTATGTTACGTAGCCCCCAGCCCATGTATATATAGTCTATGTACATTATGTTACGTAGCCCCCCAGCCCCTGTATATATAGTCTATGTACATTATGTTACGTACCCAGTTAAAAGCTAAAATTTGATTGGTTGCTGCAAATTTATAGCATTGGAAAACGTCAGCTGTGATTTTTTAGTTTTTTACCCACAATCCATTGAAGTACTGAGCGAAATCAGACACACAAATGCAACACATAAATACACACTGTGTAAATACACATCGCAATGGGCATCTGGGCCTCGTTCTATTAAAATGTGTATCATTCCCCCTGGATCCTTGTAAGTTTAATAAAGTTGAGAATCTTTACAAAGGGTCAGTTTGCCCTGTTGACCTTCTCACTTACCAGTGACCTATAAACACTTCCAAAAAACTCCCAGAATATGTAAATTCCAATGGGAAGACCAGACAGTGCCCCCCCTTTGCCCCCCTGGGTGTAAATGTGTTAATGTGTCTTCAGACCATTTAACAACAATGACAAATTAGTTGGTCATTGTGGTTAAGGGGAGTGACAGATGGGTTGGGGAGTGTGTGTGGCTTTCAACCCTACGAATGTGACAGACTAGGTCCCCCCTGACTGTAAACATGGGCTGGGTAAGGGATCACAGATGCCTGCCCTGATCTACTGCACTTTCACATTCATTCTCCTAATTAGCTCTCCCAGCAGGCAGAATGATGGAGGATAAAGGGTGACCCCAATTAGCAAACTGGGACCTTGTGCTCCCTAGACTGGGCCATTAACAAAATGACTTGGGAGAGAACTCACCCCCTCTGCCCTACAACAGGAGAATTCGTCCTTGGGCCAAAGTTTAAACTGTAACGTTGACATAAACGTATATACATATAGCTTAATAGTCCTCAATAGGAGCATTATTTATTATTATCGGGAGCAGTCATACTGCTTATTCCCCTTTATTATAATGGAATCTTAGTGTCTGTGAATGAGGGTATGCACGCAACTTAATTATCGGACTATGTAGAGGTTAAACAGACAATAGTTGTAGCCGTTACGTCTGAAACTAGCTCTGTGTAATGTATTTCTCAATAGTGTATCTATTTAAAGGGGAATGTTGGAGGGTAGGTACTTATAGAAACAACATAGTACAGAGCTGCAGGGGGAGGATAATTAAGTGAACCTGATCTTAGCAAAGCTCTGTGTAATGTATTTCTCAATAGTATACCTATTTAAAGGGGAATGTTGGAGGGTAGGTACTTATAGAAACAACACAGTACAGAGCTGCAGGGGGAGGATAATGAAGTGATCCTGATCTTAGCACAGCTCTGTGCAATGTATTTCTCAATAGTGTACCTATTTAAAGGGGAATGTTGGAGGGTAGGTACTTATAGAAATAACATAGTACAGAGCTGCAGGGGGAAGATCATGAAGTGAACCTGATCTTAGCACAGCTCTGTGCAATATATTTCTCAATAGTGTACCTATTTAAAGGGAAATGTTGGAGGGTAGGTACTTATAGAAACAAAATGGTACAGAGCTGCATGGGGAAAATAAAGATGTCAACCTGATCTTAGCACAGCTCTGTGTAGTGTGTTTCTCAATAGTCTCAATAGTGTACCTATTTAAAGGGGAATGTTGGAGGGTAGGTACTTATAGAAACAACATAGTACAGAGCTGCAGGGGGAGGATAATGAAGTGAACCTGATCTTAACACAGCCCTGTGTAATATATTTCTCAATAGTGTACCTATTTAAAGGGGAATGTTGGAGGGTAGGTACTTATAGAAACAACACAGTACAGAGCTGTAGGGGGAGGATAATGAAGTGAACCTGATCTTAACACAGCTCTGTGTAATGTATTTCTCAATAGTGTCCCTATTTAAAGGGGAATGTTGGAGGGTAAGTACTTATAGAAATAACATAGTACAGAGCTGCAGGGGGAGGATAATGAAGTGATCCTGATCTTAGCACAGCTCTGTGGAATGTATTTCTCAATAGGTCCCTATTAAAGGGAAAGGTGGGGGTAGGTACGATAGAAATAAACATAGTAAAGAGCTGCAGGGGGAGGGAATAAGAAGGGAACATGATCTTAGCACAGCTCGTGCAATGTGTATTTCTCATAGTGTACCTATTTAAAGGGAAATGTTGGAGGGGAGGTACTTAAGAAACAAAATGGTACAGAGCTGAAGGGAAGGAAATAAAGATGTCACCCTGATCTTAGTCCAGCTCTGTGTAGTGGGTTTCAAAGTCTCAATAGTGTTGACCTATTTAAAGGGGGAATGGTGGAGGGTAGGTACTATATAAACAACATAGTACAGGCGGGCAGGGGGAGATAATGAAGTGAACTGATCTGCACAGCTCTGGGATCGTAATGTATTTCTCAATAGTGGCCTATATTTAAAGGGGAAGGTTGGAAGGGTAGGTGGGTACTTATAGAAATAACATAGTTACAGAGCTGCAGGGGGGGATAATGAAGTGAACCTGGATCTTAGCACAGCTCTGTGCAATGTATTCCAATAGTGTACCATTTAAAGGAATGTTGGAGGGTAGGGTACTATAGAAACAAAATGGTACAGAGCTGCAGGGGGGAAATAAAGATGTCACCTGATCTTAGTCCAGCTCGTGTAGTGGTTTCTCAATAGTCTTCATAGGTTGTACCTATTTAAAGGGGATGCTTGGGAGGGGAGGTACTATAGAAACAAACATAGTACAGAGCGCCAGGGGGAGGGAAATGAAGTGACCGAATCTAGCCACAGCTCTGTGGAATGTATTTCTCAATAGTGTCCTATTTACAGGGAAGAAAGTTGGGGAGGGTAGGTACTTATAGAAAGAAACATAGTAAAGAGCTGGCAGGGGGAGGATAATGAATGAACCTGACTTAGACACAGCTCTGTGTAATGTATTTTCAATCGTGTACCTATTTACTAGGAAATGTTGGAGGGTAGTACTTATAGAAACAACATAGTACAGAGCGCAGGGGGAGGAATAATTTAGAGAACCTGATCTTAGCACAGACTTCGGGTAATGTATTTTCAATAGTGTCCCTATTTAAAGGGGAATGTTGGAGGGTAGGTACTTATAGAAACAACATAGACAGAGCTGCAGGGGGAGGATAATGAATTGAACATGATCTTAAACACAGCCTGTCCTAATTTATTCTAAATAGTTGTCCCTATTTAAACGGGGGAATGTTGGAGGGAAGGTACTATAGAAATAACATAGTACAGAGCTGCAGGGGGAGGATAAATGAAACGAACCTGCATATTAGACACAAGCTCTGTGTAAGTATTTCTCCAATAGTGTACCTATTTAAAGGGGAATGTGGAGGGTGGGGGTACTTATAGAACAACACATACAGAGTGCAGGGGGAGGATAATGAAGTTGAAACCTGATCATAGCACAGCTCTGTGTATTGTATTTCTCCATAGTGTACCTATTAAAGGGGAAGTTGGAGGGAGGTATGATAGAAACAAACATAGTACCAGAAGCTGCAGGGGGAAGGATAATGAAGAGAACCGGATGTTGCACAGATTGCGCAATGTATTTCTCAAATAGTTGTACCTAATTTAAGGGGAATGTTGGAGGGTCGGTTAGGTACTGATAGAAGACAAACATAGTACAGAGCTGCAGGGGGGGAGGATAATGAAGTGAACCTGATATTAGCCACATTCTCTGTGAATGGATGCCAATAGAGTACTATTTAAAGGGGAATGTTGGAGGGTAGGTACTTATCGAAACAACATAGTACAGAGCTGCCGGGGGAGGGATAATGAAGTGAACCTGATCTAGGCACAGCCTGTGTAATGTATTTCTCAAGAGTTGACCTATTTAAAAGGGGGAATGTTGGAGGGTAGTACTTAAGGAACCACAGTACAGAGCTCAGGGGGAGGAAATGAAGTGAAACCTGATCTTAACAAAGCTCTGTTGTAATGTATTTTCTCAATATTGTCCCTATTTAAAGGGGAGGGAAATGGTGAAGTAGGACTTATTAGAAATAAATAGTACAGAGCTGCAGGGGGAGGATAAGATAATGAAGGTGAAACCTGATCTTAGACACAGCCTGTGTAATGTATTTCTCAATAAGTGTACCTATTTTAAAGGGGAATGTTGCAGGGTACGGTACTTATAGAAAAACCATAGTACAGAGCTGCAGGGGTGAGGATAATGAAGTGAAACCGGATTCTTAGCACAGCTCTGTGAAGTGATTCTCAATAGTGTGTACCTATGTAAAGGGGAATGTGGAGGGTAGGTACTATAGCAACACATAGTACAGAGCTGCAGGGGGAGGATAGGATAATGAAGTGAACCTGCCTGATCTAAACAATCTCGTGTAATGTATTATTCTCAAGATTGCCCAGTTTAAAGGGAATGTTGAAGGGTAGGTACTTATAGAAATAACATAGTACAGAGCTGCAGGGGGAGGATAATGAAGTGAACCTGATCTTAGCACAGCTCTGTGTAATGTATTTCTCAATAGTGTACCTATTTAAAGGGGAATGTTGCAGGGTAGGTACTTATAGAAACAACATAGTACAGAGCTGCACGGGGAGGATAATGAAGTGAACCTGATCTTAACACAGCTCTGTGTAATGTATTTCTCAGTAGTGTCCCTATTTAAAGGGGAATGTTGGAGGGTAGGTACTTATAGAAACAACATAGTACAGAGCTGCAGGGGGAGGATAATGAAGTGAACCTGATCTTAGCACAGCTTTGTGTAATGTATTTCTCAATAGTGTACCTATTTAAAGGGAATGTTGGAGGGTAGGCACTTATAGAAACAACATTGTACAGAGATGCAGGGGGAGGATAATGAAGTGAACCTGATCTTAGCACAGCTCTGTGCAATGTATTTCTCAATAGTGTACCTACAGTATTTAAAGGGGAATGTTGGAGTAGGTTTCCTCTCTTTGGTACCTGTGTTCCATAAATACGTAATACATGACGTTCTACATATTGGGAAGTTATTCCCCATGGTTGCTGTTTAATGAGGAGTCAGGATCAGTGTGTGCATATAAATATATATAAATCTAAACCTAACAGTTAGTAGTAAACCAATCAAGTTAATGGTCACTGTTTGGCCGTGAGTAATAGGCTCTTGATATTTATAACATTTCTATATAGAAAGAGAGAACGAGGTGACTCTCACTGGGTCCTACAAGAATAAAAACATTTTAATATGCTCAGAGGGGGGAGAAATTAACTGCTTCATGGCCGAGTGTGTTCATAAAACAACCAAAAGTCAACGGGTAAACAGGGAACGGAAAGGTGTGTTGGGTTAAACTGGAAATTTAATTCCGTTAATTGGAGGTCAGGTGATCCTGCTGAGTCCTTAACGATCAATGAAGGAAAAATGAAAAGGTACTTTGGGTGATTAGAATTATGTACAATCCAGATATTTAATTAGCAAATCAAGGTGGAAGGAGAACCAATCAACTAACAGCAGTAGTGTAGGTAATTGTGACCTTGATAAAGATCTGTCCGGCTCAGACGTACAGACGTACAATGTTCCTGCAGTCCCACAACCCCCGAATACGACTCATTCGTGCGGCAAAAGACCGCTTCGGACGTTAGTCGTGCGGCAAAAGACCGTTTCGGCCGTTAGTCATGCGGCAAAAGACCGTTTTGGACGTTAGTCGCACGTTTGTATGCTTTGGTTGGAGGTTGTTCGTTTATCCGTCATGGCAGATTGACGAATAACCCTGACCGAACACATACACACGTGTGACTATCGCCTGAAACAGCCTTTTGTTGCGCGTGTGGACACGATCGGGGGTCGTGGGTCTGCAGGAACATTGTACGTCTGTACGAAGCTTTAGGATTTCGGAAATAAAAAGCTCTCATTTTCTTAAAGGACTGTTAAACTAAAAATGATCTATTTCCCAGCTGAATTTACAATTAAAAGTCAGTTTGGAGCAAGTACTCCTACCTCTTGTTTTGCCATCCTTAAGCATGATACACACCATGCAATTTTTCGGCCCGATGGACTGATGGTTGAGTGTATCGGTCGATCAGGCTCTAGGCACCTGGCTAGGGCCCAGGAAACTTCTGGGGGCCCAGCTTCAGAAGCAGTAACAATATTATAGTCTATACACTATATGTAGCAAAAAAGGGGGCCCTAAAGTATGGTCCTGCCTAGGGCCCCATATGATCTTAATCCATCTCAGCCGCAACCATCAGTGCTTCCTTCTGGCCAACTGAACATTTAGGCAGCCCTTACACTATCTGATGGCTGCACAATGGCACAAAGCCAATCGGTACTTCCCCGTGAGTTTCAAACTGCACTTACTAGCACCATCCATCTTGGGAGGATTTTAGCTTGCAAACTGCTCAAGATAATGCAACCAATCTCCTTCTGCCGTTCCTGCTGGGCAGACTGGCGAACAGAAGGACCATTTTGCGTTTTCGATATTTAATTGTAAAATGAATGAGGATGTATTGTCAAATCTTTCTAATCATTTAATGGCAGAGATCCGCTCTCCCTCTGCCTGCCTCACGTCAAAGAAAAATATTGCTACAAATATTGTTGGGAGTCTGGTTGGGACTTATAACAATTTCTTCCTGTACAGTAAGGTGAGTGAGAGCCGAGCACTGGCAGTAAAAGATACTAACGCCGACCAAACATTTATTAGACTTTCTGCAATATTCCCGCAACTTTCCTAAAAACCACCTGACGCAATTACATCACAACTGATGTCACAGGTGTAACTCTGGGCACGAAGCTCAACCAGCCAAATGTTACCACTGATTCAGGCCAGATCATGGAATTAGTGGAACGTCGGACAAGTGTAGGGTCATTATTCTTTAAAGGGGAAGTTACACTACAAATACATATACTTTTAATGGGGGAAAGCAGTATTTTTCCATCCTAATGACCTTAACCTGCCCATGCAGCATTGTGTCTGTGTATAAATAAATGATTCCGAAATACTGACTTCCTGTTTGCAGGACCCCTAATAGAGACCGTTATGGTCTTGCCCTTGACCCAGTGGTTGATTCAGCTGCTCAGTAGAGATCTGAGCATGTGTGACCCATCCAACAGCCAATCAGTAGCAATCACTGTTGGGAATATTCCAAGCGAGTGGTGCATCCTGGGAAGAAGGATTGATGTAGGACACAAAATGGCCGCTCACTACTGACCACAGCAAAGCAAAGGGTGTGAAATCAACTGATTTTTGAAAATGAAAGAAAATACATAGAATACCTAGGCATGTGTATGTTTTATTTTAAAAAAATTACATTTTTCACTGAACTTCCCCTTTAACGACAGAAACATTGGAGGTAGGAATACTTGCTCCTACCTCTTGTACTATTATAGATTCAGAGGGAAAATAGTTCATGTTTGGGGTAAATTCTCCTTTAAGACAAGTGCTGAGAAATTCACATGATTATTGGGTGCCTAACATTGGGGAGCTTTAAAGGGGAAGTTATCAGCCCAGTCGCTGTATATACAGTGTATCATAGCCTGGATCCCTGTGGTAATAATAAATGGTTCTGTGTCAGCTCAGACACAATTACACGGTGACCTTCAGGAAGAAAATGGGTGACACAGTCATTTCTCTGCTGTAATAAATCTGCCATTTTAATCAAGCGTGCTAATAAATTCCGCACTGCGGAGCCATTGGATTATTTCTCTGGGTGTTTATAATGGTATCACTGGGGGGAGCTCACCGATTGGTATGGTCTTAGAGTCAATATAGCTAGGTACACACTATAAGATCCTTCCTCCTGACCGACCGTTCGAGGCTTCCGATCAATCGGCCAAGAGGAAGGACTGTCAGTCGCCGCAAAAGCGGTCGCGCCTGACAGTTAGGACCGCACGACCGGTTGTGATTTTCCGACCCATCCAGTCATTCTTTTGTCTGATTTGGACAAAGGAACAGTCGGCGATTGGTCGCGGCTGTCACAAGGAGCCATACTATAATAACATATAATACTATAATTCGTCTCGACCGACCGAAACACTGAAATGACAGCCGGCCGGGCCGAATTATTGTATCGTGTGTACTTAGCTTTAAGGTCTGCTACCATTAACTTGGTATGGCCCGTGACCAGAAATGAATGAACCATTGTGCTACCCTAGCAGGGTAAATCCATGAGGAGGGAATTATGGGGTCTACATTATGTCATAATCATTGTGCATCATTTATTATTTGTTTTGTACTGAAACCAGATTTGGATTAGATCAAATTGGGCCCCGGGCAGGGATGACATTTGGGGCCCCCTTGGCTGTAATACTGAAGAGGGGCCCCAGGTGTTTACTGGGCCCTAGGCACCTGCCTAGGTTGCCTTACTGGACAATCCCGCTCTGATTGGACACAAGTTACTCCTGATTACAGGTACCTGACCAAAGGTTCATACAGGAGTGAGATTGCGTGTGCCGACCTGGCGTGTATGTTTTGGCCAACACACACGTGTGGTGAAGATTCGCCCAGCCGGTCGGGCATCGCTCCACGACCGAACGCCTGTTTTGGCTGTCAAAGCGCCCATACATCGAACGATTATATCGAAACGGCTGTGCATACACATCGTGCGTCATGGGTCGTCCCCCGCAATCACACGTGTGTATGAAGGCTCTCACCAAATAAAAGACACAGGAATCACGGAATAACCCAGTTTGTTGATGACCCAAGATGAACTGCGATAACCGCTGGGAGGGAAACATTCAATTGCTTTTGGCAGAAAGAACAAACGTGTGGAGGATCCAATGAAAGGATTATTAATAGTGTGTCAGACGCATCTCAGACGTATCTGTTACATTAACGTAAAGCTTAACGAGCGCATCACTTTAATAATCCCAAAGCTCAAACCACCAACCCATATCCTGATTAACCTGCCACTCACTGCAGACGCCATCTTCCTTCTGCTTGGTCTACATCAGGGATGTGCCCCCCATTCAGTCTGGGATTTACCCACAAATTGCTTATTGCTGAGCAGGTCTTCTCATTGGTTAGGTCCTGGGCAGAAGGGGGCGGAGCAACAACCCTACAGTTGTCCTTTAATCTTGGTACACACAATCTGAAATTTTGGCCAATTTCAAATTTTTTTTTTTTAATACAGACGGCAAAGGTGTCTGTATACAAACCGTGTCTGTCCTTATGGGTACAATCAGAGCCATTCAATGTCTATGAAAAGTGTTTGTTCCTCCATTGAATTGCTGCCTGTCAGTCTTGTAAACGATTAACTAAACTTTAATTATTTTGGACTGGACTCCAACATTCTGGTGGCAGATGACAGGGATGGGGGAAGTCATTAAAGCAAGCAGCAGACTGTAAAATACCAACCTATTAAGCTTGTGTTTCCCATTTTCCATAATTTACACTTATTTGACTTTTCTCCAGGAATCACTCCTAAAGGTGGCCATACACATATATTCGATTTTACATACGGCGATGTTCGATCGATCCTGCCGGAACCACCTTTCCCGTTCTTCTATGCGACCTACATGCGATCACAAATCCCATTCATTTTGCGATCACATAGAAGAACGTGAGAGGCGGTTCCGGCAGGATCGATCGAATATCCCGGGAGCACTCGGTCGGGTACATAAAATTGTATATACATATGGCCATCTTTACCCACTGGGTGAACACATGTGCATATGTATTATGGCTAGGCCCCGAGCCGCTATCCCTGTCATGGTCACTAGAGTCTCTCGACCAACCTCCCACTGCGGCAGCCCTGGCAACTGATAACTATCCAATCAGAAAGAACTTTACCAGTATCTGGGCGTTTATTCTATACAAAGGATTGGTCCCATTTTTAAGATGGATCCCAGAAAATCAGCCTCATGTTGACTCTGTTGAAATAAATGTCCAACAAGAAGATAAATTAAGCAAATTTAGCTTTCACTTGCAGGAATCCCACAGTTACAGTGATTACCTGTTAATAATTATCCGGCTAGTAAAAACAACTGGACATTATCTTGTAAATGAGGGGAATTAATTAGAAGCCAAGGTCTCTGGATCAATCTCATTTATCCATCAAGATAGCAAAGGTCTGGGCAGAATCCGAACGACGTTAACTCTTTGTGTTGTGTAAACTCTGGGAACATTAACCTTTCTCCAATCCTTTATATAACGCATTAATGAACTAGTAGCATGTAGATTTCATATAGTGTATGCTTGGATTTAAGCTGGGACACACCAGCAGATGTGTATATATGATATAGGGCCACACGATTGCCCGTGATTTTCCATCGTGCCCGATAACCCGGTTCAAACGAACAAACGTTCCAACTTCGGTCACCGACACCTGCAAAACCATTCCATTTTTTGGGCTGACTGACAGATACAATGGAATTCTGGTCAGTCGCCCCCCATATTAGATAGTTTGTACCCAGCGTTAAAGGAAAGAGGTAGCAATCCTCCCTGGGAATAAAGATAAACTGGACCCTCTGAACTGAATAATGCAAAGAAATGCCATGGTTAATAGTATTATTATGCACTTAAAGGGCATGTTCAACCCTTTAAACTGAAACATGGGGGAATCACCCACCAATTCCACAAGAATTAACCTGTTATGCAGCCAAATGGATGTTATTCTTGCTTTTCCCTCTACATCTCAAAAGGTTTTCTCCTTCTCTCCATCTCTCCAAGCTCTTTTACAAGCTCACACATGCTTAGTGGAAGCAGCTAGGGGAACAGCATTCAGTCATTGGCTGTGATGCCAAATGTCCCATCCGCAACAGCTGCAGAACCAGGAAACAGAAAGAGGGCTAACAGAAAACCGAGAGATGTAAGACTAACCTGAAATGATACTTGCAGGGAGATTCAATAAAAGTTCTTATCATTTAAAATGGTGCTAATTTTGCCCCAACCAATCAAATTTTATTTAACATTTGAAAGCTAACATCTGATTGGTTAGGGCAAAATTAGCACCATTTTAAACAATGAGAACTTTTATTGAATAACCCTGTTGATGTTCTAACTATTGCAGTGCTGTGGTCTGTGGGGTGATTTACCAAAATACAGTTTTATTTGAGGGATGGACTTTAAAAGTCTCATAGCGCACAATAGGTGACCCCTATTGTCATGGTCATCCCATATGTAGCAGGGGTCTCCGAGAAATTAAGAAGAATTTTCAAAAAACACCGTATCCCTGTCTGCTTTAAACCGAACACACTGAGGCAGCAATTGGTACATCCGAAAGACCCAATACCGAAACACAAGAAAAGAGACATCATATACACAGTGCAGTGCAGTGAAGAATGCTCTGATTTGTATGTGGGGGAGACCAAACAGCAACTGCATTAATGTATGGCCCAGCACAGAAGAGCCAATTCCTGGGGTCAGGACTCAGCTATGTACCTGCATCTTAAGGATAAAGGACATACCTTTAAAGATTGTAATGTGAACATATTGGCAAAGGAACGTTACTGGTTCAAGAGAGGTGTTAAGGAGGCCATTTATGTGAAAATAAAGAAACCAAGCCTAAATAGAGGTGGGGGGGTTCAACACCAACTGTCTGCCATGTACAATGCTGTTTTAACACCTTACTCTGGGCGTTCCTATAACACCTCTTAGCCACTATCCAATCACGCCCTTAACACCTGGCTGTGATATGCTAATTGGGATTTTCCAGGGTACATAATTGCCACAGATTCTTGTACAAGTCATTCTGAATTGAGAAAGCCAGTCGGATGACTAGCGAATAGGGAGGGCCGGTTCGCGGATCCAAACCCGGATCCGCCGCGGATTTATCCCATTCGCGAACGGTGGATTTTTCCGGATGTTCCGCCTTCCGAACTTCCGAACCGCGGATTTCTCGTAATTTTGAAAATTTTTCATTTTCATTTTAACGGGTCTGCTCGAAAATACGAGAAATCTCGTAATTTAAAAAATTTTCGAAAAATATGTATTTTCTAAAATACGAGAAATCCTCTTAATTTCGAAAATTTTCGAAAATATGTGGAAAAATCCGCCGTTCCGCGGTTCGAAAGTTCGGAAGGCGGAAAATCCGGAAAAATCCGCTGTTTGCGAACGGGATAAATCCGCGGCGGATCCGGGTTCAGATCCGCGAACCGGCCATCCCTAGTTACTAGGTAACTGTTATACAGACATTATGGGTAGGGTATAAAGGTTGGACTAGATGGAACGATAAAGCCCCAATACCGTCAGATCCGACGGTATCGGAGCTTTATCGGTACTGTGTGTACCTTCGTTTCCCGAACGAGCACGCGGCCGCCGAACGCTTGTTCGGGAAAGACCGAAAATTTCCATCGGCCGCGGTAGACTCCCTATAGAGGAGTCTAGTGCGACCAATGGAAACACACAGTCCCGAGCGTTCTCCCTATGATGTGTATATGATGTGTATATACTGTGTATATGATGTATATATGCTGTGTATATGCTGTGTATATGATGTATATATGCTGTGTATATACTGTGTATATGGTGTGTATATGATGTGTATATGATGTGTATATGGTGTGTATATGATGTGTATATACTGTGTATATGATGTGTATATGTTGTGTATATGGTGTGTATATGATGTGTATATGGTGTGTATATGATGTGTATATACTGTGTATATGATGTGTATATGATGTGTATGTGATGTGTAAGGAATCTTTGAAGTGTGTACTAGCTATATTGACTCTAAGACCATACCAATCGGTAGCTCCCCCCCATTGATACCATTATAAACACCCAGAGAAAATCCAATGGCTCCGCAGTGCGGATTTTATTAGCACGCTTGATTAAATGGCAGATTTATTACAGCAGAGAATGACTGTGGTCACCCCTTTTCTTCCTGAGGTCACCGTGTAATTGTGTCTGAGCTGACACAGAACCATTTATTATTACCACAGGGATCCAGGCTATGATACCCTGTATATACAGAGCGACTGGGGGTGATAACTTCCTCTTCCCCTTTAAAGCTCCCCAAGTTAGGCACCCAATAATCATGTTGAATTTCTCAGCACTTGTCTTAAAGAGATTTACCCCAAACATAACTATTTCCCTCGAATCTATAATAGTACAAGAGGTAGGAGCAAGTATTCCTACCTCCATGTTTCTGTCGTTAAAGGGGAAGTTCAGTGAAAAATGTAATTTTTTTAAATATAAACATACACTGCCTAGGTATTCTATGTATTGTTCTTTCATTTTCAAAATCAGTTGATTTCACAAACCCTTTGCTTTGCTGTGGTCAGTAGTGAGCGCGTCCTTTTGTGTCCTACATCAATCCTTCTTCCCAGGATGCCACCACTCGCTTGGAATTTCCCACAGTGATTGCTACTGATTGGCTGTTGGATTGGCCACACATGCTCAGATCTCTACTGAGCAGCCTGAATCAACACGGTTGTCAGGGCAAGACCATAACGGTCTCTATTAGGGGTCCTGCAAACAGAAGTCAGTATTTCGGAATCATTTATTTATACACAGACACAATGCTTGCATGGGCCAGTTTAGGTCATTAGATGGAAAAAATACTGCTGTTCCCCCCTTAAAAGTTATGTATTTTTAGTGTAACTTCCCCTTTAAAGAATATGACCCTAACACTTGTCCGACGTTCCACTAATTCCCATGATCTGGCCTGAATCTGGTACACTTGGCTGGTTGAGCTTCGTGCCAAGTTACACCTGTGACAATCATGTTGGATTGTAATGCGCGTCAGTTGGTTTTTAGGAAAGTTGCGGGAATATTGCAGAAAGTCTAATAAATGTTTTGGTCGGCGTTAGTTCTTTTACTGCCATGCTCGGCTTCTCACTTCACCTTACTGTACAGGAAGAAATTGTTATAAGTCCCAACCAGACTCCCAACAATATTTGTAGCAATATTTTTCTTTGACGTGAGGCAGGCAGAGGGAGAGCGGATCTCTGCCATTAATGATTAGAAAGATTGACAATCACATCCTCATTCATTTTAACAAATTAATATCGAAAACAGCAAAATGGTTCCTTCTGTTCGCCGTCTGCCCACAGGAACGGCAGAAGGAGATTGGTGCATTATCTTGAGCAGTTTTGCAAGCTAAAATCCTCCCAGATGATGGTGCTAGTAGTGCAGTTTGAAAACTCACGGGAATGTACCGATTGGCTTTGTGCCATTGTGCAGCCATCAGATAGTTGTAAGGCTGCCTAAATGTTCAGTTGCCAGAAGGAACACTGATGGTTGCGGCTGAGATGGATTAAGATCATATGGGGCCAGAGCAGGACCATACTTTAGGGCTCCTTTTTTGCACATATAGTGTATAGACTATAATTGTACTGCTTCTGAAGCTGGGCCCCCAGAAGTTTTCCTGGGCCCCTAGCCAGGTGCCTAGAGCCTGATCGACCCGATACATCAACCATCAGTCCATCGGCCGAAAAATTGCATGGTGGTATCATGCTTAAGGATTGCAAAACAAATGTAGGATACTTGCTCCAAACTGACTTTTAATTGAAATTCAGCTGGAAAGATCATTTTTTAGTTTACAGTCCTTTAAGAAAAGAGCTTTTTATTTCCGAAATCCTAAAGCTGCGTACAGACGTACAATGTTCCTCCTGCAGACCCACGACCCCCGATCTTGTCCACAACCCGCGCAACAAAAGCTGTTTTCGGCGATAGTCACACTGTGTATGTGTTCGGGTCAGGGTTATTCGTCAATCTGCCAATGACGGATAAAACGAAAACCTCCAACCAAAGCATACAAACGTGCGACTACGTCCAAAACGGGTCTTTTGCTTGTTGCCGCATGACTAACGGCCGAACGGTCCCTTTTGGCCGCACGACTAACGTCCGAAGCGGTCTTTTGCCGCACGAATGAGTCGTATTCGGGGGTTGTGGGACTGCAGGAACATTGTACGTCTGTACGAAGCTTTAGAGCGGACAGATCTTTTATCAAGGAAGGTCACAATTACCTACACTACTGCTGTTAGTTGATTGGTTCTCCCTTCCACCTTTGATTTGCAATTAAATATCTGGATTGTACATAATTCTAATCACCCAAAGTACTTTTTCATTTTTCCTTCATTGACGTTAAGGACTCAGCAGGATCACCTGACCTCCAATTAACGGAATTCAAATTTCCATTTAACCCAACACACCCACTTTGCCGTTCCCCTGTTTACACCCCGTTCTTTTGGTTGTTTTATGAACACACTCTGCCTTCCATGAGCAGTTAATTTCTCCCCCCTCTGAGCATATTAAAATGTTTTTATTCTTGTAGGACCCAGTGAGAGTCACCTCGTTCCTCTCTTTCTATATAGAAATGTTATAAATATCAGAGCCATTACTCCTGGCCAAACAGTGACCCATTAACTTGATTGGTTTACTACTAACTGTTAGGTTAGATTTATATATATATTATATGCACACACTGATCCCTGACTCCTCATTAAACAGCAACCATGGGGAATAACTTCCCAATATGTAGAACGTCATGTATTACGTATTATGGAACCAGGTACCAAAGAGAAGGAAACCTCTCCAACATTCCCCTTTAAATACTGTAGGTCACTATTGAGAAATACATTGCACAAGCTGTGCTAAGATCAGGTTCACTTCATTATCCTCCCCCCTGCATCTCTGTACAATGTTGTTTTCTATAAGTGCCTACCCTCCAACATTCCCTTTAAATAGGTACACTATTGAGAAATATACATTACAAAGCTGTGCTAAGATCAGGTTCACTTCATTATCCTCCCCCCCTGCATCACTCTGTACTATGTGTTTCTTCAGTACCTACCCTCCACATTCCCCTTTAATAGGGAACTACTGAAAATACATTACACAGAGCTGTGTTAAGATCAGTTCACTTCATTATCCTCCCCCTGCAGCTCTGTACTATGTTGTTTTCTATAGTACCTCCCTGCAACATTCCCCTTAAATAGGTACACTATTGAGAAATACCATTACACAGAGCTGTGCTAAGATCAGTTTCACTTCATTATCCTCCCCCTGCAGCTCTGTACTATGTTATTTCTATAAGTACCTACCCTTCAACATTCCCCTTTAAATGGAATATTGAGAAATACATTACACAGATGTGTTAAGATCAGTTCACTTCATTATCCTCCCCCCTGCAGCTCTGTACTATGTGTTTTCTATAAGTACCTACCCTCCAACATTCCCCTTTAAATAGGTACACCTATTGAGAATACATTCACAGAGCTGTGCTAAGAATCGGTTTCACTTCATTATCCTCCCCCTGCAGCTCTGTACTATGGTTGTTTTCTATAAGTACCTACCCTGCAACATTCCCCTTTAAAATAGGTACACTATTGAGAAATACATTACACAGAGCTGTGCTAAGATCAGTTTCACTTCATTACATCCTCCCCCTGCAGCTCTGTACTATGTTATTTCTATAAGTACCTACTTCACATTCCCTCCCCTTTAAATAGGGACAATATTGAGAAATACATTACACAGAGCTTGTGTTAAGATCAGGTTCACTTCATTATCCTCCCCCTGAGCTCTGTACTATGGTTCTTAATACCTACCCTCCAACATTCCCCCTTTAAATAGGTAACTCTTGAGAAATACATTACACAGAGCTGTGCTAGATCAGGTTCACTTCATTATCCTCCCCCCGCAGCTCTGTACTATGTTGTTTCATAAGTACCTACCCTCCAACATTCCCCTTTAAATAGGTACTCTATTGGATAATTACACAGAGATGTGCTAAGATCAGGTTCACTTCATTATCCTCCCCCTGCAGCTCTGTACTATGTTTGTCTTCTATAAGTACCTAACCACCCTCCAACATTCCCCTTTAAATAGGTACACTATTGAGAAATACATTGCGCAAAGCTGTGCTAACATCCGGTTCTCTTCATTATCCTCCCCCTGCAGCTCTGTACTATGTTGTTTCTATCAGTACCTACCCTCCAACATTCCCCTTTAAATAGGTACACTATTGAGAAATACATTACACAGAGCTGTGCTATGATCAGGTTCACTTCATTATCCTCCCCCTGCAGCTCTGTACTGTGTTGTTTCTATAAGTACCCCCACCCTCCAACATTCCCCATTTAAATAGGTACACTATTGAGAAATACATTACACAGAGCTTGTGCTAATATCAGGTTCAGTTTCATTTATCCTCCCCCTGCAGCTCTGTACTATGTTATTTCTATAAGTACCTCCCTCCAACATTCCCCTTTAAATAGGGACAACTATTGAGAAAAATTAGACAGAGCTGTGTTAAGATCAGTTCACTTCATTATCCTCCCCCTGCAGCTCTGGTCTATGTTGTTTCTATAGTACCTACCCTCCAACATTCCCCTTTAAATAGGGACACTATTGAAAATACATTACAGAGCTGTGCTAAGATCAGGTTCTCTAAATTATCCTCCCCCTGCAGCTCTGTACTAATGTTGTTTCTATAAGTACCTACCCTCCAACATTTCCCTGTAAATAGGTACACTATTGAAAATACATTACACAGAGCTGTGTCTAAGATCAGGTTCAGTTCATTATCCTCCCCCTGCCAGCTCTGTACTATGTTTATTTCTATAAGTACCTACCCTCCCCAACTTTCTTCCCTTTAATAGGACACTATTGAGAAAATACATTACAGAGCTGTGCTAAGATCAGGTTCACTTCATTTCCCTCCCCCTGCGCTCTGTACTATGTTGTTTCTATAAGTACCTCACCCTCCAACATTCCCCTTTAAATAGGTACACCTATTGAGACTATTGAGAAACCACTACACAGAGCTGGACTAGATCAGGTTGACATCTTTATTTCCCCATGCAGCTCTGTACCATTTTTGTTTCTATAGTACCTACCCTCCAACATTTCCTTTAAATAGGTACACTATTGAGAAAATACATTGCACAAGCTGTGCTAAGATCAGGTTCACTTCATTATCCTCCCCCTGCGCTCTGTACTATGTTATTTCTATAAGTACCCCCTACCCTCCAACTTCCCCTTTAAATATAGGCACACTATGAGAAATACATGATCACAGAGCTGTGCTAAGATCAGATCACTTCATTATCCTCCCCCTGCAGCCTGTACTATGTTGATTTCTATAGTACCTTACCCTCCACACATTCCCCCTTTAAATAGGGACACTATTGAAGAAATACATACACAGAGCTGGTAAGATCAGGTACACTTCATTATCCTTCCCTACAGCTCTGTACTGTGTTGTTTCTATAAGTACCTCCCTCCAACATTTTCCCCTTTAAATAGGTACACTATAGAAATATATTCACAGAGCTGTGTTAAGATCAGGTTCACTTCATTATCCTCCCCCCTGCAGCTCTGTACTATGTTGTTTTCTATCGTAACCTACCCCCACATTCCCCTTTAATAGGGTACACTATTGAGAGAATACACACTACAGAGCTTTGCTAAGATCACGTTGACATCTTATTTTCCCCAGCAGCTCTGTACTATGTATTTAAAGGGGAATGTTGGAGGGTAAGTACTTATAGAAATAACATAGTACAGAGCTGCAGGGGGAGGATAATGAAGTGATCCTGATCTTAGCACAGCTCTGTGCAATGTATTTCTCAATAGTGTACCTATTTAAAGGGGAATGTTGGAGGGTAGGTACTTATAGAAATAACATAGTACAGAGCTGCAGGGGGAGGATAATGAAGTGAACCTGATCTTAGCACAGCTCTGTGCAATGTATTTCTCAATAGTGTACCTATTTAAAGGGAAATGTTGGAGGGTAGGTACTTATAGAAACAAAATGGTACAGAGCTGCATGGGGAAAATAAAGATGTCAACCTGATCTTAGTCCAGCTCTGTGTAGTGTGTTTCTCAATAGTCTCAATAGTGTACCTATTTAAAGGGGAATGTTGGAGGGTAGGTACTTATAGAAACAACATAGTACAGAGCTGAGCTCTGTGTAATGTATTTCTCAATAGTGTCCCTATTTAAAGGGGAAAGTTGGAGGGTAGGTACTTATAGAAATAACATAGTACAGAGCTGCAGGACAAAGAGCTGTGCTAAGATCAGGTTCACTTCATTATCTCCCCCTGAGACTCTGTACTATGTTATTTCTATAAGTACCTACACCTCCAAACATTCCCTTAAACATGTGCTTACACTATTTTTCGTATTAAAATTCACATACCCAAGCGCGCCTGCCCTTACTGTACAGATCAGGTTCTACCCCTATTATCTCATCCTCTTCTGCATGGATCCCCCTGTTTTTACTAGGTTACTTTTGTATTTGTATACAGTACACCCTATCCACAACATGCCCCCATAAACCAGGTACACCACTTGAGAATTAGGCCCCATTACACCCAAGAGCCATGCTAACCATCCAGGTTCACCTCCATCCTCATCCCACCACCCCTTACCACTGGGTACCAGCTTTTCCCCCCCTCCTGTACTATTGGCATTCTATCTTACACGTGGCAACTAATCACCAATCTGAGTGTTTTGTTGCTGCACCTTCTCATTGAGCAAATACCCATTTCCACAATCCATCCGGTATGCTGCTAAGATCAGGTGTTCAATCATATTATACTACATTCCCCTGCTAGCTCGTTACTACGCTGATTCTATACAGTACTCCGCCCCCTCCCAACCCAACCCTCACTGTTGTTCAAATAGCGGTGGACAATATGATGAAATTACATTACACCACGGGCTGTTGACTTTAAGATCAGCCTTCAATTTCTGAAGTACCTGTTTTTTTCCCCCCTGCACAGCTCTGTACTCTGTGTAATGTATTTCTCAATAGTGTCCCTATTTAAAGGGGAATGTTAGAGGGTAGGTACTTATAGAAATTACATAGTACAGAGCTGCAGGGGGAGGATAATGAAGTGAACCTGATCCATTACACAGAGCACAGCTCTGTGTAATGTATTTCTCAATAGTGTCCCTATTTAAAGGGGAATGTTGGAGGGTAGGTACTTATAGAAACAACATAGTACAGAGCTGTATTTCTCAATAGTGTGCCAAGGGGAATACTGGAAGGTAGGTACCTTTATAATGGGGAATGATGGAGTGTAAGTACCTATATAAAGGGGAATGTTGGTATGGTGTGAGTGACACAGTAATCAGGGAATATCATTGCCATTTGTACCACCAGTATGTAGGTACTGGTGTTATTGGAAATGGTTTATTGTAATCAATACGACCACCCTCTCACCTGTATTCTTTCAGGCACTCCGGTACTGTCCATCCGACTTGCCACATTCACCGTGTTCCCCCATATATCATACTGCGGTTTTCGTGCTCCAATAACACCTGCGACTACTGGTCCAATGTTCAGCCCTGACAGGATAAAGACAGGAAGGGTAATTGAAGTCTGGGCTGGACACGCACATTTGTACATTTGATTGGGTTGAAGTATCAGAGTAAATTGATTGGACATTTTGATAATTAATGGCTGATTGCATAGTCTTCAAAAGACCACACGATTGGTTGTGCCAAAATATACAATATACAATATATAATAATACTATACAATATATAATAATACTGTATATACACAATATAGTATACAATATAATACTGTATACACACAATATAGTATACAATATAATACTGTATATACACAATATAAAATATAATACTGTATATACACAATATAATATACAATATAATACTGTATATGCACAATATAAAATATAATAATACTGTATATACACAATATAATATACAATATAATACTGTATATACACAATATAATATACAATATAATACTGTATATACATATACCATATAATATACAATATCATCTTAATCCATTATACATAGCTCCTGTATATGCACAATATAAATATCTACTGTATATACACAATAAATATACACTCTAATACTGTATATGCACAATACTAAATAGTAATACTGTATGACTACTACCAGATGTATACTAGATATACATAAAATATAATACTATATCTACACAATATAAAATAACTGTATAGAAATGAATATATAAATATTTTATACTTGTAATATACAATATAAATAACAATATACTGTATAGAAACAATCATACAATATAATAATACGGTTAATACACATATAAGTCTGTTATACAGGGACAATATAAAATATAATCATATGTATATATACAATAAAAAATATAATATACTGTATATACACAATATAATTACAATATAGTCACTGTATAGACGCAATTATAAATATATACTACTGTAGATACACATAGAATACGTAATATACCCACTATAATACTGTAATACCACAATAATATATACTAATCGTAATATACACAATATATATAAACAATAAATACTGTATATACACAATATATATACATATAAACTGTATCTACAAATATAAATAAATACTCTGTTATAACACAATTAATACTGTTATACACAATATATAATACTGTAGTATACACTATAGTATACAATATTGACTGTAAATACCAATATCAAATAAATAATACTTATATACACAACTATATACTGTTATACACAATATAATACTATAAATAATACTGTATACTACAAATATCATACTGTTAGAAACAAATATAATCTACAATAGAACATAACTGTATTACCCAATATATATGCCAATAGTAATACTGTATATAAACAATCATACATATATAATAATAGGTATATACACAAATATTAATACTGATATACACAATAAATCATACTGTTATACACAATATAGATTTTGAACTCAATTAATACTGTTACTACACACTATAAAAATATAATAATACTGTATATACACAATATAATACTGTAATCTACACAATATAATACTGAATATACACAATATAATACTGATAATACACTATATATACAAATAATCTGTATATACACAACTATACAAATATAATATATTGGATATACACAATACTAATACTGTATATACACCATATCAAAATATATATACTTATATACAAATATATACTGTATAGAACCATAGATAATAGCACAATATAATACTGTATCTTACACACACTATAGTTATAACAATATAATACTGTATATAAACAATATACAATATAATCAATCTGTATATACACAATATCAAATATAATATTGTATATACACAATATAAAATATATACTGTACTAGTACGACAATATAATATACACATATTAATCTGTATATACACAATATAAAATATAATACGTATATACACAATATAATGAACAATACTGTATACACAATCATAAAATATAATAATACTGTATATACACAATATAATATACAATAATACTGTATATACACAATATAAAATATAATAATACTGTGATATACACAATACGAATAAATATATACTGTCATATACACAATTCCTCTGTAGATCACAATATATATGATACTGAGATGCCATCAAGGCGGGTACTCGTGTTACGCCTCAGATATATAAATGATGCCACCTCACTATACTTAAATACACATATAATACTGTATATACACAGAAATAACAATATAATAATACTTGTATACCATAATACTAACTCGAGTATAACAGAGATTTTCAGGCCTGAAATCAGCCTGAAAATCCAACCTCGGTTTATACTCGAGTCGGACACTTTTCCAAGCCCTAACTTTTAATGCTGACGCTCGCTCGCTTGCTACCATCCTCTCAATAGTTGTTTCCTCCGGTGGGGCCCGCCTGGCCCTGGTCCGGCTGACGTCACGCCCGGCGCAGCGTAGTGAAGCTGTCCGCCATCGCACCCAGTTAGATGCGGTAGCGCACGCCCGGTGGAGCGGATCATATGGACGGATCAAGGTAGTCTTGGTTTAGCGGACTGTCACACTGAAGTGACTGAAATCACTTCATAAGGATTTGGTGCTGCTTGTGCATCAGGAGGACTCCCACTACAGAAGATGGCACCCTTACAAGAGAGTCCACTACAACTGTGGGGGGAGGAGTGTGGGCAATGTTTGGTAACTACAACTCACCCAGCTGCTAAAGCATGCTGGGAGTTGGTAGTTTCAAACATCTGAGATTGGCTTTAGTTTGTCTTTAAATGGCAGCAGAAATTCTCATACAGTAAATAGCCATATCCAGTATGGTCTCATTACTATATGGGAAACTACTGTATGGGATTCTGCGTCCCATTTAAAAGGGCACTCAGCCTCAAAACAATACAAATCAAGAAGGAGGATGGTATCTTTGTTCTGATTCTGTATTGTTTTTTTGCTTTAGTTGCCCTTAAATGGGACAGCAATTCCCATACAGTATCCATACAGTATAGACTACTGGATTTGTTATTACTGTATTAGGGATTACCTTATGGGAATTCTGCTGTCCAGTATTAAAGGGCAACTAGAAGCCTCAAACCAATACAATCATAGCGGCGGTAGTGAATCATCCATTCTACCGTCCCTGTTTATACTCTCGAGTCAATCACTTTTGCCTACTTTTTCGTAAAAATAGGTACCCACCGTCATTTTATACTCGAGACAGTTTATAACTCGAGTATATACGTATACACAATATGAATCTACGGGTAATAAAAATAATAATATCAATATAATAATGCTGTATAGAACAACAATATAACATACAATATAATAATACTGTATATACCAAACATAAAATAAACTACTGTATATACAATATAATATGTATATACCAATATAAATACTGTATATACACAATATAACATGACAATATAATACTGTGATATACACCATATAAAATATAATAATACGTTGTATATACACAATATAATACTGTATATACACAAATATCGCTAGCAATATATACTGTAATATACCACAATATAAAATATAATACTGTATATACACAATATAATACTGTATATATAACATATACATACTATAATAATGAATATACACAAAATAATGAATATACACAATATAAGATACATATAATACTGTATATACCCATATAAAACTGGTATAACACATATAATACTGTAATATACCCAATATAAAATATAAATATACTATATACACAAAATAGACATACAATATATACTGTATACTAAACTATATAAAATATTATAAATACTGGTATACACAATCTATATACTGTATATACACATGATAAATACGAATACTGTATGATACACAATATATATACAATTAATAATACGGTAATATACACAATATAACATACTATAATATAACTGTATTAACCTGTATTAATAAAATAATACTGTAATACACAATATAATACTGTATAACACATATAATACATAATAATAAAACGTATTAAACATATAAACATACAATATAATACTGTATATACCACAATACTAAAAAATAATATGTATATACACAACTATAATCTGTATACACAATATACAATATAATACTGTTATCATACCACAATAAAAATAAAATACTGTTATACACAATTAAAATAAAATACTGTATATGCACAATAACATATGTATATAAACAATATACAATATCAAGAATAATATACACAATTATTCAATATAATAATGAATATACACAATGATAATATAACAATACTGTACATACACAAATATAAAATATAATATACGGTTATATACACAATATAATACCTGTAACACACATATAAAGATATAATAAGCTGTATATACACAATAAAAAATACGTATATCACCATATAACATACAATAAATACTGTATATACTACAATATAAAATGCTATAATACTGTATATACAACAATATAATACTGTATATACACAATATATACTGTATATACCACAATATAATATACAATATAATAAAATGTATATAAACAATAACATACAATATAATACTGTAGATACACATATTAAAAAAAACTGATACCTAGTTATACAGCACATATAATACGTATACAACAATATCTATCTGTATATACACAATATAAAAATAAAATACTGTTATATACACAATATAAAATAAAATACTGTATATGCACAATATAATACTGTATATAAACATATACAATATAATAATGAATATACACAATATAATAACTAAATACTGTATAACACAATATAAAATATAAATAATATCTGTATATACACAATATGAATACTGTGTACAAATATAAAATATAATAATACTGCATATACACAAGTAAAATATAATACTGTATATACACAATATACACTACAATAATAATATGTTATCACACAATAAAACTGCTATAATAACTGTTATACACAATATAATACTGTATAATACACAATATAATACTGTATATACAACAATACTACAATATAATACTGTTAATACACAATATACATCAATGAAATATACTGTATATAAAAACTATATAAAATATTTATACTGATGCTTATATACACAATATAATACTGTATATACACAATAATAATTCCAACAATAATAACTAATACCATATATCAAATAAAGCATATTACTACAAATAACTAATAGCTAAAAAAATAATACTGTATCCACACAATATAATACGTCTATTACACAATATATCGTGTATATAACAATATACAATATAATACTTAATTACAACAATATAAAATAAAATCCTGTATATACACCATATAAAATATAATACTGTATGTACACAATATAATATACAATATATACTGTATATACACAATATAATGATAGCAATATTAAAAATACTGTATATACACAATAAAAAATACAATACTGTATATACCCAATATACAATATCTAATAACTTAGTACCACAAATATAATATAAATATAATATCGAGTATATACACACTATAATTACAATATAATAAGACTGTATATACACAATTAATATACAATATATACGATGTATATACACAATATAAAATTATAATCAATACTGTTATACAACAGTATCATATACAATTAATATGTATATACACACTATAATAATACAATATAATAACTCGTATGATACCATATAAATATAATAATCTGTATATACACAATATAATATACAAGTATAATTAATCTGTATATACACAATATAACACAATATAACTATAACTCATAAAATAATAAACTGTAGATACATAATGTAAAAAATATAATACTGTATAAACAATATTCACTTCCGACCAAATATAACACTGTTATATACAATAATAAAGTTATAGTTACACAATATAAATACAATATAATAATAATGTATATACACAATACCATAAATATAAAGATTATATATAATACTTTTATGATTATAATCGTACACAATATAATATACATATAAATAATACTTATAGAAATCGATAAAACATACACATAATTGACTGTATATAAACAATATAAAAACTATCACACTAATATGTATAACCATATAATACTGGTATATACAACAATATAATACTGTACACCTAAAATAACACTAAACTATGATGAAATAATTACATTATTACATATAATATACAAATGCTTGTATAATAAATAAATCATATAATATCTGGAACACAAAATATAAATATAACTGTAGATACACAATATAAAATATAATATACTGTATAACACAATATAATACTGTATACGCATATAACAACGGGATAACATATCAATACTGTATACACATATATTACGTATCCATACATAATAAAAATAATACGATCATATAATTACAATATATGTATATACACAACTATATACAATTATATGTATATACACAATAAAATATACATATAATACTGTATATACAACACACGTTATAAAATAATAATATCTGTAGTACACAATATAAGATGTATATACACAATCATAACATCAATCAATACTGTAATACACTATATAATAACTATACTAAACTGTATATACACATATATATAATATACTAGATATATAATACTTATATCCATATATACAATATAATACTGTATATACACAATATAATATCAATAATACTGTATATACACAACTAACGACACATGTAATACACATTATAGTCGTACACAATACATACTGTAATACTACTACTCATCATATAAAAATATAATAGATACTGTATATACCAATAATTACAATATAATACTGCACCAATGTCATACATAACTGTATATACATATATAATACTGTTATATCACACAATATAATAACTATAATACTGTATATACCAATATATTACAAATACTATAGCTGTATATACATAAATACTGTAGATGACACATATAAGAATACAATAAAGACTGTAGTATACTAATACTGTAATTACAATTAATACTGTATATACACATATAATACATATAATACTGTATCAACAATAGACCAAATTATCGGTAAACATACTAATATATACGGAACATATAAATACTTGTAACAATATAATATCAATATAATAATCTGTATATACACATAATCAGAAATATAATTTTCATTCTATATATAAACTAATACCAATACTATACTGTAGATACCAATATAATACTGTACTATTACACAATATAATATACAATATAATAATACTGTATATACAAACATCAATGTATAACATACAATAAATACGGTATATACACAATATAAAATTAATCTACTGTATATACACATATAATCTATACACCATATTAAATATATCTGTATACAAACTATAAATAAAATATCTATAAATATCTGTATTCACAATATATAACACTGTTCTATATAACAATATTATACAATTCATAATAATATCTGCATATAATACCAAAACATACAATATATATACTGCTAAATATAATACTTATAAACTATAATACGTGCTATAACACATATAATAATACTGTATATACACAATCGACTAATATAACTGTATAATATAATAACTCTTATACGGTATATAACAATATAATACTTATCAACAATATAATACTGTCATATACAATACTAATACAAATTATACTGACTATAATACCAAGATAACGATCAACATATACATATGAATACTGTATATACACAATATGAAATAAACCAATCTGTATAGTTACACAATATAAATAAATACTTTATCTACAATATACAATATAGATACTGTATTACACTAAATTACAATATAATAATCTGATATACCCAATTATAATATCACAATATAATACTGTAATATCCAATATTAAAAAATAATAATACTGTATATACACAATTAATACCTGTATATACACAATATAGATCATATACTGTATGTATTGCTGTGTCGACCACTTTACATGTTCACTGTTTTACATAATCCGAGGACGCTGGATTACAGTATACAATATAATACTGGTATATAATTATATAAATATACTATAAGAATCCTGTATATACAATATATACATGATAATAACACAGATATAAACAATTCTATACAATATAATAATATTTATATCACAATATAACACCTAATATAACCTGGGGTTATATACATATATAAAATATAATCATCCTGTATATACACATATAAAGATACATATAACTGTATATACACATATAAATATAAAATTTATATCAAAGTAAATTTAATATATCACAACAATAATATGATACCATATAGAATATGAATAATCGTACTACCAATAAATATACAATAATATGAATATATCTATGTATATACACAATTAATACATATAGATACTGTGTATTACACAATAAAATAAATAATACTGTATATACACAATATAGTACTGTATTACACAATATAACATACACTATCAATACTGTATATACTAATATAAAATATACCAATACTGTAAATATATACACAATAAATATACAAAAACTTATAAAATAATATCATATGATGTATATACATATAATAATACAGATAATATATATACATAACTGTATAATATACCAATATTTACATTAACTGTATAATGAATATACTGTATATACCAAATAATATACAATATAATATGTATATACCCATGCATACTGATAACATACATATAACTATACCATAAACTGTAATACATATCATAATCATTAAAAATATAGATAATAATTACTGAGATAAATAATATACTGTGAGACACAATCATATATATACAATATATACGTATATGATCAAACAATATAAATATAATATATAATTGATCATATTAAAATGTATAGACCACACTATAATATATGTATAATAAATCAAGTATTAATACACAACATACTGATACATAAATATAAATAGTAATACACATGTAAACACAATTACTGAGTACCACAATATAATACTGTATATCACACATATACATAGATACTGTATATACACAAAATAAATACTTCTCAAATAAGAAGTACGTATATGACATTGTACTGCATACAATACAATATAATAATAATATAATTAACTATATGTATTACACAAATAAAATAACTATTCAAATATAATACGGTTACACAAAAAATGTATATACGACAAGATAATCATACAATATATACGTATATATATATATAAAACTACTAATAATGACTGTATATCAACACAATATAATAGTAATTATTGTATATAACAACAATATAATATACAAATACGTATCATAACTAATAATACTGTATATACCAATATAAATATACAATATAATACTGTATATACATAACATAACAATGTATATCTGTATACAATAATACTTATATACACTAATACTAGTATACAAGATATAAATACTTATATAACATTCATATAATACTGTATTACCACTAATCAATATATAATACTGTATACACAATATAATTAATTATATACTGTATATACACATTAAATATATTACTATACAAATATTGTAATACACAATAACAATAATAATACTGTATTAATACTATAAAAGATCTTAATAACTGTATAGATACACACAATATAATAACTACTGTATATCACAATATAATATAAATATAATAATGAATATCATAATTGATATATACGTATACACAAGTAATCAGCAAATAATAATACTGTATATACAATAACTAATATATAGGTATATAATCTAATATATTCTACTGTATATACACATCTCAGCTTAAATAAATACTGTATATGCACACATATAATGATCAATATAATAATACGTTATTATAAAAATTACTACAATAGCATACTGTATATACCAATATAATCTACTCATACTGAAAAACATATACATCAGATATATACATATATTATACTGTATAACACAAACCTACTAAATCAATATACAATATAATAGTCTGTATATACACAATCTAATCGAATAAATACTGTTTACACAATATAATAAAATGTAATATGTACAACAATGTAATAACTGTATAGAAAGATATAGAACAATATACATATAATAATGATATACACATATAAACTTACACAATATAAAATATATACTATATACTATAATCATATCTGTTATAAAGTAAATTCAACGTGAATACATATACTATACTATAACTGATATACCTATATAATACCAATATGATACTTAACAATATAGACATATACCAAAGATATAACATATCCAATAAAACTGGATAATCTCATACTCAAATAATATACTGTATAACAATATAATACGTCAATACAATATAACATAAACAACCATACACTATAAATAATACTTGTATATACATATAATTATATAATACATAATAACTGTATATTCACATTATATATATATACTGTCTAATGTATAACAACATAAGTATACCCAATATATAAATATAATAATACTGTATATACACAATAGAACCGACGAGGAGAGAAGACGGGAGAGACACATAGCCAATAGAAGACTGGGGACACAGGTTGTGTGGTGTTTGGCGGAACGACGAGAGACCCCATACGGGGATAGATACACAATAGAAAAAGAATGAGGTGGGAGGTTATATACAACACGGTCATCTCTCTGCAGGGGGAGGATAATGAAGTGAACCTGATCTTAACACAGCTCTGTCTAATGTATTTCTCAATAGTGTCCCTATTTAAAGGGGAATGTTGGAGGGTAGGTACTTATAGAAATAACATAGTACAGAGCTGCAGGGGGAGGATAATGAACTGAACCTGATATTAGCACAGCTCTGTGTAATGTATTTCTCAATAGTGTACCTATTTAAATGGGAATGTTGGAGGGTTGGTACTTATAGAAACAACACAGTACAGAGCTGCAGGGGGAGGATAATGAAGTGAACCTGATCATAGCACAGCTCTGTGTAATGTATTTCTCAATAGTGTACCTATTTAAAGGGGAATGTTGGAGGGTAGGTACTTATAGAAACAACATAGTACAGAGCTGCAGGGGGAGGAATAGAAACAACATAGTACAGAGCTGCAGGGGGAGGATAATGAAGTGAACCTGATCTTAGCACATCTCTGTGTAATGTATTTCTCAATAGAGTACCTATTTAAAGGGGAATGTTGGAGGGTAGGTACTTATAGAAACAACATAGTACAGAGCTGCAGGGGGAGGATAATGAAGTGAACCTGATCTTAGCACAGCTCTGTGTAATGTATTTCTCAATAGTGTACCTATTTAAAGGGGAATGTTGCAGGGTAGGTACTTATAGAAACAACATAGTACAGAGCTGCAGGGGGAGAGGGTAGGTACTTATAGAAACAACATAGTACAGAGCTGCAGGGGGAGGATAATGAAGTGAACCTGATCTTAACACAGCTCTGTGTAATGTATTTCTCAATATTGTCCCTATTTAAAGGGGAATGTTGAAGGGTAGGTACTTATAGAAATAACATAGTACAGAGCTGCAGGGGGAGGATAATGAAGTGAACCTGATCTTAGCACCCCCAGCCCAAGTATATATAGTCTATGTACACTATGTTACGAGACCCCAGCACCCCATTGTATATATATTCTATGACACTATGTTATGTAGCCCCCAGCCCCATGTAATATAGTCTATGTACCACTATGTTACATAGCCCCCAGCCCCCCATTGTTTTGTATATATAGTCTATGTACACTATGTTACACTACCCCCAGCCCCATGTAGATATAGTCCGATTGTACACTATGTTACATAGCCCCAGCCCAGTATATATAGTCTATGTAACACTATGTTACGTTAGCCCCCAGCCCATGTATATATAGTCTATGTACATATGGTACTAGCCCCCAGCCCATGATAATATATAGTCTAGTAACACTATGTGACATAGCCCCCAGCCAAGGTATATATGTCTATGTCCACTATGTACATAGCCCTCAGCCCCTGTATATATCTCGATGTAGACTTAATGTTACGTTAAGCCCCAGCCCATCATGTAATATCGTCTATGTAAACTATGTTACGTACCCCCAGCCCATGTATATATAGCTCTGTCCACTATGTGACGTAGCCCCCAGCAATGTATATATAGTTCTATGTACATTATGTTACATAGCCCCAGCCATTATATAAGTCTATGTACCTCTGTACATAGCCCCAGCCCATGTATATATAGTCTATGTTACACTATGTACAGAGCCCAAGCCCATGTAATATAGTCTATGACAACTATGTTGACGTGAACCCCCCGCCATGTATATTATAGTCTATGTACACTATGTTACGTAGCCCCCCAGCCCATGTCTAATAGTCTAGGACATATGTACATAGCCCCCAGCCCATTATATTAGCATGTACGCTATGTTACATAGCCCCCAGCCCATGTATATAGAGTCTATGTACATTGTTACATAGCCCCCGAGCCCAATGTATATATAGGTCTATGTACATTATGTTACATAGCCCCCAGCCCCTGTATAATAGTCTATGTACACTATGTTTACATAGCCCCCAGCCCATGTATATATAGTCTATGTTTACATTATGTACCATAGCCCCCAGCCAGGTATTATAAGTCTATGTACATTATGTAAGTAGCCCC
Source organism: Hymenochirus boettgeri (assembly GCA_019447015.1). Classification (NCBI taxonomy): domain Eukaryota; kingdom Metazoa; phylum Chordata; class Amphibia; order Anura; family Pipidae; genus Hymenochirus; species Hymenochirus boettgeri. The sequence goes on along the minus strand of CM033477.1, from coordinate 151,257,634 downwards.
CCAGCCCATGTATAAGAGTCTATGTACACAGTACGTCAGCCCCCAGCCCAGTATAATAGGCTATGTACATATGTTACATAGCCCCCCGCCATGTATATATAGTCTATGTACACTATGTTACGAGCCCAGGCCCATGTATATATAGTCTGTACAGATGTTACATAGCCCCCAGCCCATGTATGGATGTCTTGTACACTCTGTTACATAGCCCCAAGCCCATGTATATTAGTCTATGTACCCACTATGTTACGTAGCCCCCAAAGCCATGTATATATAGTCTATGTACCACTATGTTACGTAGCCCCCAGCCCATGTTATCTATAGTCGATGTACATTATGTGACATAGCCCCCAGCCCATTGTATATATAGTCTATGTACACTATGTTACGTAGCCCCAGCCCATGTTTATATAGTCTATGTACACTATGTTCGTACCCAGCCCATGTATATATAGTATATGTACATATGTTACGTAGCCCCCCCAGCCCCTGTATATATAGTCTATGGACATTATGTTACGTACCCAGTTAAAAGCTAAAATTTGATTGGTTGCTGCAAATTTATAGCATTGGAAAACGTCAACTGTGATTTTTTTAGTTTTTGACACACAATAATTGAATAGCTGAGCGAAATTCAGACACCACCAAATGCAACACATAAAATACACACTGTGTTAAATCCACACATCGCACGGGCCATCGGGGCCTGTTTCTATTAAAATGTGTATCATTCCCCATGGACCTTGGAAGTTTAACTAAAGTTGAGAATCTTTACAAGGGGTCAGTTGCCCTGTTGACCTTCTCCACTACCCAGTGGACCTATAAACAATTCCAAAAAACTCCCAGAATATGTAAATTTCCAATGGGAAAGGACCCAGGACAGTGCCCCCCCTTTGCCCCCTGTTTCGGATGTAAATGTGTTAATGTGTCTTCAGACCATTTAACAACAATGACAAATTAGTTGGTCTGTGGTTAAGGGAGAAAAGAGTGACTGACAGATGGGTTGGGATGTGTGTGTGGCTTTCAACCATCTGAATGTGCAACTAGGTCCCCCTGGACTGTGAAAATGGGCGGGAGGAATCACCATGCATGCCTGATCTATGCCACTGCACAGTCTTCTCCTAATTAGCTCTCCAGCAGGCAGAATGATGGATGGATAAAGGGTGACACATTAGCAAACTGGGCCTTGTGGCTCCATAGACTGGGCCATTAACAATGAACTTGGAGGAGAAATCACCCCCTCTTGCCTACAGACAGGAGGAAGAATTCGTCCGTTGGGCCAAAGTTAAACGTAACGTGACATACAACGTATTATACATATAGCTTAATAGTCCTCCATAGGGCATTATTTATTATTTCGGGATGCAGTCATACTGCTTATTCCCCTTTATTTATAAGGAATCTTAGGGTATGTGGAATGAGGGTATGCACGAACTTAATTATCGGACTATGTAGAGGTAAACAGACAAATAGTTGTAGCCGTTACGTCTGGAAACTAGCTCTGGTGTAATGTTAGTTCTCCTAGTGGATCTATTAACGGGGATGTGGGAGGGTTAGGGTACTTATAGAAACAACATTACAGCGCTGCAGGGAGGATAAAAGTGAACCTGATCGGGTAGCAAAGCTCTGTGTAATGTAATGTTTTCTCCCCAATAGTGTATCTGATTTAAAGGGAATGTTGGGTGGGTAGTGGTACTTAAGAAATAACAAGTACGAGAGCTGCAGGGGGAGGATAATGAAGTGAATCCTGATCTTAGCACAGCTTCGTGGCCCAATGCCTGATTTCTCTATAGGATACCTATTTAACCAGGGGAATGTTGGAGGGTAGCGTCACTCTATGACACCAAAACACTTAGTACAGAGCTGCAGGGGGCGGGAAGATAATGAACCTGTGAACCTGATCATTAGCCACAGCTCTTGTCAATATATTTCTCAATAGTGTATACTATTATAAAGGGGAAATGTTGGAGGGGTAGGCTATTATAGAAAACCTTAAGTATCAGTAGCGGCAGGGGGCAGGATAATGAACGATGTCAACCATGATGCTTAGCACAGCTCTGTGGAAGTCTGTTTCTCAATGTTATATTCCTATTTACAAGCGGGACACTGTTGGCAGCGGTAGGTAACTTATAGAATGAAACACACATAGTAAAGAGCTGCACGCGCGGGCGCGATAAGGGAAGTGAACGCACTCTACCAACAGCTCTGCCGTTAAGTATAGTTTCGATAGCCCGTGCCTATTTAAAGGGGGAAAAATTTGTTGGAGGGTAGGTACTTATTAGAAATAAACACAGTACCAGAGCTGTAGGGGAGGATATGAAAAGTGACCTGGATCGCACAGCTCTGTGTAATGTATTTCTTCAATAGTAGTCCTATTAAAGGGAATGTTGGAGGGTAGCTACTGAAGAAATAACATAGTACAGGCTGCAGGGGGATGATATGAAGTTTGATCCTGATCTTAGCACAGCTTGTAGATGTATGTATTTCTCAATAGTGTACTAGTTAAGGGGAATGTTGGAGGGTAGGTACTGATAGAAATAACATAGTACAGAGCGCAGGGGGAGGATAATGAAGTGAACCTGATCTAGCACAGCTCTGTGAATGTATTCTCAATAGTGGTACCATTTAAAGGGGAATGTTGGGGAGGGTAGGTACTATAGAAACAAAAACATTGTACAGAGCTGCAGTGGGGAAAATGAAAGATGCAACCTGATGTAGCACAGCTCTGGGTTAGTGTTTCTCATTCTCAATAGGGGTACCTATTTAAAGGGGAATGTTGGAGGGTAGGTACTTATAGAAAAACATAGTACAGAGTGCAGGGGAGGAGGATTAATGAAGTGAACCTGATCTTAGCACAGCTTGTGTAATGTATTTCTCAATAGTGTTCTCATTTAAAGGGGAATGTTGGAGGGTAGGTACTTATAGAAATAACATAGTACAGAGCTGCAGGGGAGGATAATGAAGTGAACCTGATCTTAAGCCAGCCTGTGTAATGTATTTCTCAATAGTTGACCTATTAAAGGGGAAGTTGGAGGGTAGGTACTTATAGAATCAACAGTAGTACAGAGCTGCAGGGGGAGGATAGATAAGGGAACCTGATCTTAGCACAGCTCTGTGTAATGTATTTCTCAATATGTATCCTATTTAAAGGGGAATGTTGGAGGGTAGGTTACTATAGAAACAACAGTAACAGAGCTGCAGGGGGAGGATAATGAAGTGAACCTGATCTTAACACAGCTCTGTAATGTATTTCTAATAGGTGTCACTATTTAAAGGGGAATGTGCGAGGGTAGGTACTTATAGAAAAACATAGTACAGAGTGCAGGGGGAGGATAATGAAGCTGACTGATTAGCACAGCTCGTGTTAATGATGTTCTAATATTGTACTATTAAAATGGGGAATGTTGGAGGGTAGGTACTTATAGAAAATCAACATAGTACAGAGCTGCAGGGGAGGATAATGAAGTGGAACTGATCTATCACAGCTCTGTGTAATGTATTTCTCAATATGTACCTATTTAAAGGGGAATGTTGGAGGGTAGGTACTTATAGAAACAAATAGTACAGAGCTGCAGGGGGAGGTGGTAATGAAGTGAACGATTTTAGCACAGATCTGGTAATGTAATTCTCTAAGTGTGACATTTAAAGGGGAATGTTGGGAGGGTAGGTACTTATAATAAAACAACATAGTACAGAGCTGCAGGGGGAGGACAATGAAGTGAACCTGATCTTAGCACAGCTCTCTGTGTAATGTATTTCTCAATAGGTACCTATTTAAAGGGGGAAGTTGGAGGGTAGGTACTTATAGAAAACAACATAGTAACGAGGCAGGGGGGGAGGAATAATGAAGTGAACCTGATCTTAGCACAGCTCTGTGTAATGTATTTCTCAATAGTGTTACCTATTTAAAGGGGAAATGTTGGAGGGTAGGTACTTATAGAAACAACATAGTACAGAACTGTTATACAGACATTATGGGTAGGGTATAAAGGTTGGACTAGATGGACGTATGTCTTTATACAACCTCCAATACTACGTTACTATGTAACTGTTAGACAGACATTATGGGCAGGGTATAAAGGTTGGGCTAGATGGACGTATGTCTTTATACAACCTCCAATTATATGTTACTATGTAACTGTTATAACACATTATGCGGTAGGGTATAAAGGTTGGACTAGGTTGGAAGGACGTATGTCTTTATACAAACCTCCAATCCTATGTTTTATGTAACGTATACAGACATTATGGTAGGTAATAAAGGTTGTACTAGTTTGAGTATGTCTTATACCACCTCCAATCACTACTACGTTACTATGTAACTGTTAACAGACATTATGGGTAGGGTATAAATGTTTGGACTAGATGGCACGTAATGTCTTTATACACCTCCAATACGATGTTACGATGTTATTTAACTAGCCTGATACCTGTTTGCTTCCCGTTATTCTGTGAGTCCCAGTGCAGGAGGCAATGTGAATTCACGCACCCACACATCTCCTTTATCATCTCAGCCTGGGAAATTCACAGAACGGACCAGCACATACAGTGTTAGTGAGCGCAGAGTTCAGGTGAGAGGTGAAGGAATTAAGCCGGTGATAAATTACTTTGTAACAGCTCATTAACCATCATATAGTTTTGATTATGGAATGGGGAGGACAGAACAAGGTGCACATGATACATTTGTAATACTGCGATCCTTGTTTTTATGTCCCATAAGGTGCCTATACATTACAGCTTACCTCTACCGATCCCCGCCTCATTCAATTCAGTCCTGAGGAACCGGCCTATCCGGATCTACTGTTTCGACCGACATACGTTCAGGCGGGACCTCCCCAGCCCTGCCGCAAAGAAGATCCAGAAAGGCGGTTTCTCCGAATTGATTGCAGTGCTGTATGGTCTGCAAGTAAGCGCTGCTGTCCGGTCCTGACCCATCGTCAAGCTATTAAACAACAGTTACATTTTTCCCTTTCATATGGCCTATAGGCTAAACTAGCGCGTTTCCCACCTTACTATAGTGCTCTCCATCCTCTGCGCATGAGAACCGCACGCATAGGGTGCATGACAATGTGTATGCACATTACATTGTGCTCATCTATTTCAGAGGCATACTATTTTTCCGACATATCCAGCAAAGCACAGCACAAACAACAGGCGCTTTTCACTCGCCTTACGGTCCGTCCATGCCGGCCTCAGCCATCATTGTATAGCAATAGCCCTAATAGTTCCCCCCTACAACACGCCTAAATCATGCACACGAGCGTTATCGCACTGATTGCGTGTGCGATCATTTCGGTGTTGTCACGCATTGCTCCACGTGTTGCGCGTGTGTTCTTGTATTTAATATAAAAAAAACCATTTGTTTGTGTAAAAAATTTGTGCACGCAAAACTCAAGCGCAATGCGTACACATTGGAAATCACATGATTTTTTGGTGTTCCCCCTTCCCGCATTCCCAGTTTAAAAACCAAAAACGTGTGCGCAACGCCGATACAAAAAAAGTTTAGTGTGGCCTGCCCTAAGTAAAAAGCATGGGACAGAATTGCGACTTAAGCTGGGTACACACATTAACGATAAAGCCTCCTCAATTACCGTCAGAATTCCGACGGTAAAATCGGAGCTTTCTTGGGTAAACTGTGGGGGTGTAAAACCTTCGTTTTTTTTTTTTTCCCCGAACGACGTTAGAAACCCCCTATTGAGGGAGTTCCCCCCCCCTAGTTGGGCCGCGACCAATGGAAAACAAACACAGTCCCCCCCCCCGAACTTGTTGTTCCTCCCTCCTATGAATTGTGGTATCTTTGAATGTTTTTGGGTATCTCCTACTGGTGGCGTATATGCCAAAAAAACAATTGTTGGGTAATCTTAAAATCATGGTAAATCTGCTGTTTGGGTCCTAGGCTGGTGTGGGGGGGGTAAATACTGTGGGTTATAAGGATTGGTGGTATAGGATGTTGGGTAATATCTGTGTATATGCCCCTTTGTGTCTATGCTTGTTGTTTATATGTACTTGTGGGTAATATGATTTGTATATTGCTTGTTATATAATGTGTAATATATGTGGGGGGAGATGCTGTGTTATATGAGGTGGTTTATAGACTGTGGTAAAATAGACTGTTGTATACTGATGGTTGGTAAAATATGAAAAAAAAAAATGTGTAATAGGCAAAAAAAAAGTGTAAAAAAAAAATGCCGTGTATATGATGTTTAATATACCCTATAACTGTGGGGGGGGTAAATATGATTGTGTATATTGCCCTGTGGCTATGAAAACAAATGGTGGTATATTTTGTTGGGTCAAAAAAAAAAATGTGGATGTTTGGTTAATGTGGGGCCTGGTGGGGGGTTAATATGCCTGTTGGTAAATATGAAAAAAATGTTTTTGGGGGTTTATTATGAAAAAATGTGGGTATATAAAAAAATGTGTAAAATTAATGCAAACAAATTTTTTTTATAATGGATTTGTAAATATGCTGTGTATATGAATGTGGTTATGATTGTGTAAATATGAATGTGTAAATATGATGTTGTAAAATATGCTGTGGTATATGAATGTTTTCAAAAAAACTGTGGTAAATTATGAAATGTTTTGTGTATAATGAATTGTTTTTGGGGGGTTATGGCCCTGGGTAAAAAATATGAATGTGGTATATACATAATGGTATATTCCCCTGTGTAATATGAATGTTGTATGTGCTTGTTGTTAATATTATGTAAAATATACTGTTGTCACATATGAAACAATGTTGTATATGCTTGTTGTGATAAATTTTTTTTGGTTGTAATGTGAAAGTGGTTAATGTGCCTGTGTATCATTGCTGTTGTAATATTGAAAATGGGTGTATATAAAATGTTTTTTTGGTGAATATGCCCCCCCTTGTGGTATTATGATGTGGTATATACTGTTTGTATATACTGGGTTGGTAAATAATGGAATGTGGTAAATTATGAAATTGTGTAATATGATGTTTAAAGATGCCCTGGTGGTATATTACTACTGTTTTTGGTAAAAATATGAGGTGTAAATATGGCCTTTTGGGTTTTTATATGAAAAATGTGTAATATGTTTGTTGGTAATGTGAGTGGTTTAAATTGGGCTTTTTGGTTGTGGTTAATATCTTGTTGGGTAATATGAAAAATGTGGTTAATACATAAAATTGTTTATATGAAATGTGTCATTTGAAAAAAATTTTGTGCCATATGATGGGTTGGGTGGTAAAGATGAAAAATGTGTTAATAATTGAAAATGGTTGGGTAAATATGCAAAAATTTTTGTAATATTGACTTTTTGTGTGGTATAATGATGTGGTTTATCTGCTTTTGTGGTATAGAATTGTTAACTATACTTTGTAAATATGAAATGTTGTATATGCTGTTTTGTATCATGAAATTTGTGTGGTTATATGCTGTGGGTAATAATGGATTGTGAATATACCTAATTTATATGGGCCCCCTTTGTGTAAATAGAATGTTTGTAAAAAATGTGGCCTTGTGTATATGATGTAACATATACCTGTGTATAATGAAAATGGTTTAAAATATGCCCTGTGTTTAAATGTGTGGTTCAATTGGATTTTGGGGTATGTGGCTTTTGGGGGTAAAATATCCCCTGTTGTAATAATGGACATGTTTTTTTCATATACTATGTACATAATGCCCTTGTGTAAATTATGAAATTGGTTTTGTAGGTTTTTTGCCCCCCTGTGTATATGATGGGTTTGGTAATATGAATGTGTATATGGCCCCCCTGTTGTAAAATAAATGAAATGTATATTACTGTTGGTTAATATTATGTTGTTAAAAAATAATGTTTGTTGTAAATGTTGGAAGTTTGTGGGAAATGTGGGGGCTGTGTATATGCTGTTGGTATATGAAAAACAAAATGTGTAATAATACTAAAAATGTAATAATGCTGTGTTAGAAAATGGATTGGTCATGGTTGCTTGTGGGGGTAAATATAAAAAATGTTTTGGTAAATGTTGATTTGTTGTATATTAAAAAATGTGTAACAAATTGAGTTGTGTAAAATGAAAAAAACCTGTGTTAACTAATTGAAAATGTTTTAATAATTGCTTTGTGTATAAATGAAAAAATTGTATATGAAATTTGGTTTTAATATGCCCCTGTGTATATGAATGTATCATACCTGTTTATATGAATGTGGTTAACATTTTTTGTTTGTAAATGTTGGGATTTTGGGTAAATGTGTGTGGTTTATATGATGTTTGGGTAAAAATGTGTGGGCCCCTGGTTGGGTAAATATGATTGTTGGTATGTAGCCTGTTGGGTTAAAAATATGAAATTGTTGTTTTATCTACAGAAAAATGTTTGTTATATTAGAAAAAAAAAATGTTGGTTAATTGTTGATTTTGTTTGAGTTTATACAGAAAACAATTTGTTGGTTATATAAAAATGTTTCATATGGGAAGAACGCCTCAGGGCTGTGTGTTATGGCCAGGAATCTTTTGCCAGATCTGGGTCCCCTTTTCCTCTTTTTTTTTTTTTCCAAGTTAATCCTTTGTTACGGTTTGGGGTGGTAACCCAAAAGCCCGTTTAACAGATTATTTTACTGCGTATGGAACTGTCCAAAACAGATTAATATTTAAATATAACTTTTTAAATATTGTTTATCTTGGTTAATTTGGGAAATAAAATGAAAATCCCTCAAGTTCCCCCCTTTTTAGGGGTGTTTTAAATCCTGTTAAATTTATCACTATGGCTTCAGCTTAAAAACAGTCATCCCCTTCTCTGTTTTTTTCATGGGGAAGTTTTTTAATTGGGGTTGGAAAAACTATTTAGCCAAACACACACCCCGCCTGGGGTTTCCCCCCCCCTTTTTAATATAGACCTTCCCTGCTTTGCCTCTCTATTCAAAACAACATAATAATTTACCAAGTTGTTTTTTTTTTTCCTTTTTTCATTTCAAGGATCTGGTTTTGAAGCATCCAATCTGCCAAAGTCCCCCACGTGGAATAGTAAGATCTAAGATGGGAAACTTCTATATTTCTCAATAATCACTTCAAGCCGACACTTCACCCAATAACGGTTTTTTAGAAATACGGCCAATTAATTAATTAAATTTGTTTTTTTATAAAAGCGTCACCCTTCCCCCCCCCTCCCCCCTGGCGCCTTTTTTACAAGTTTGCCCAAATTAATAAACATTAGGAAACCCATACAATTTTGACATAACAAGGGTATTGCAAGTAAATACACTTGTTAGGATAAGGGGGTAATTACCATAAGGGCCAAAACGGGCCCCACCACTGCCAACGCAAACGCCAAATCAAACAAAAACGCCGATTTTCATGTTGGCGATTTTTTGGTTTTTGCAAATTTTTGCCGCATGCCCGTTTGTTTTTTTATTAGTTTTTAATTGGGGAAAACTCATTTCCCCGATGTAAAAAAATGCCGAAAAAAAATGCCAAATCGCCAATCCCTACGCAAAAAAAATCCGCAACCCGAAAATCCCGGCAGCAATGTTTTTGCCTATCCCCTAAGGGTTTAAACCACAAACTAGGCCCCAACGTTTTTTTTTTTTCTTCGGTGTGGGTTTTTTTTTTTTTACGATTTCGTGTTTTTTTTTTTTGCAATCCATTTTTTTCACGTGGGAAACACAACGCCAAAATTCCCCCCCCCTAACACCAGATATTGGGTGGCTAACGCATTGTTTTTTTTTTTTGCCAAATTCGCAGTTCCCTCCCCCCGATAATAGAAATACCTATCGGATTCGCAAACAACATGGTACGCAGGATCAGATGCCCCCAATCACATTGGCATTGTTAAAACGCATTTGTAAAGTTGTGGCCAGAAGCCTAAAACCCTTTCAGGGTCGGGGGAAACCTTTTAGGGCTGGGTCCACACAGCAGCCCATCTTTTTTCGGCCCCACCGACCGATTCAAAAAACAAACGGCAATGTTTTTTCATCCAAGCCCCAGCCCACAAAAAACTGACAAACATTGGGATCCAGTTTCCCGTTGTTGTTGTTGTGTCCCTGAATCGGAACGAACGTACCACGAATTCATACCAAAGTCGGAAAAAATTCCGATCGAATTTCGGTGGGCTGTTTTTTTTTTCCCTAAGCGACCGCAAAACAAATCGATTTTTGTTCGCACAAAATTCACCCGTGGGCCAAGTTTGTCTCGGCGACCACAGAACAATATTTGCCCCCGCCATGTGACCCACCCCTAAGTGTTTTTTTTTTTTTCAAGGCCCATACACCATGTTTTTAAAAATAATTAGATTCATTTTTTTTCACCAATTCCACTTTGTTTTGGTAAACAGTCAAGGCCTTTTTACGCTTTTAGGGCCACAACTAACGCGTATTTTTTTTTTTCCAACAACACTTTGTTTTTTGTTGTTATGCGGTTTTTTGATTGGTTTTTTTAGAAATGGGAAAAAAAATCAAAAACAAGGAACGCCAAAAGTTTCCACGGGGGCGATTTTCCGAATTGCGCATCCCGTTTCCCCCGTTTTGGTGGGATCAACCTTTTTTTTTGTGTCAAAAGCAATTGCGTTTTCCTTTTTTCCGTACATTTAATTCGGCAATTTTTCTCATTGTCCCGCAAAACATTGGAAACAACGTACAACCGCACAATCAGAATAATCATGGTGGTGAATTAACACCTCGCCCGATTAATGGCCCCTGCACTTTCGGTGTGGGCCGGCGTGGTCCCCCCCCCCCCCCCCGTTGGGCCCTGTTTTTCCATTCAGCCCCTAAAAGTTGCCATTGGGCCGCCTTGCATTACTGGGTGGCCCTCATCCTAAAGAGTAATGTGTCCCCCCCAAAATTAGATTCCAGTGGGGTTTTTTTGAAAAGGGGAGGTAATGACTTGCCAATCTTAATAATTTTTCTGTGTGGAAACCTTGGCCACAAATGGGAGGAAGACTTAACATTATTTAATTTTAGTAATATTATTAAAGTAAATTGTTCATAATATTTTTTTTTTTTTTTTATTTTTTTTTTAAAAAATATAAAGCCTGAAATTGGTTAATGTTGTGGGGGTGTGCAATAAACAATTTCCCCCCTCTGTTTTGACACCCTTTTTCCCAAATGAAAGCTGCCCCATGCCCCCCCTGCTTTCTAATAGCAAAAAACCAAATTTTAAACCGAAGTGCCACTTTTCCCCTCATGTTTTTTTTCTCTAATTTTCTACTATTTGGCCTCAAGGGTTTTTTTTTATCAAATGCCCACCCTGTAATATGGACATTGCAACAATAAAGGCCCTAATGGAAGCATAATGCCGCTGGGAGGTTTTTGTTTTTTTAATGGTCCCAAGAAGGCCAATTGCAACAAATTTCTTCCAAATGCCTGGCCTCATGGGTTACCAATTAAACAAAAATATATAATGTTTTGTTTGTTTTTTTTTTAATGAACAGCCCATGGAAAAAAAATCAGGTAAAAAGCATTTAATCCCCTATTAGTTTAACCTCTTTCCCTTAAAAGGTTAAAAAAGGGTAAAATAAAAATGACTTTACCAAAAAAGAATGGTTGCCTAAGTGAATTTTCAATGACCCGTTTTTCTCCTGATAAAAATGACTTTTTTATAAACCACATAAATTTTTCTGGGTTCCCCCCCTTTGAGAAAAAAAAAAAAAAAAAAAAAGGCAACAAGACCCAGGGGGTTCAATCCTATTTTTTCCCCTGAGTGGGTCCCCCCCCCCCCCCCCCCCTTAAAAATCAAGAACGTGAAACACTTGAAAAATTTTAAAAAATTTTCTTTTTTATATGAAGAAATGGACCCCAATTGGCACGTGCCAACACCTTTTAAATTTTAATGTTCCCACATGACCTGGTTTCCTTGTAACATTTGGCCCGCCCGCCCCATCCAAGTATCCCAAATGGGTGTAAAAATACAAACCAGATTTTCACTATTCCCAAACACCTATAAATACATCCCCATTCCAAGATTATTTATAGAGTAATAATAATACTAACAAGTAAATTTGTTTACAATAAGGTCCCCACGAAAAAACTCCTTTGTTGACTTTTTTTTAATATCCCCTTATAATTTTACAGAGAGGGGGTATAATCCACTATATATTGACCATTTTTTGGCCATTTTTTTAGTAAAACGCCTTAGGGTGGACAGCCCCAAATTCCCTTTTATTCCCCCCTCCAGTTTTTTTACTGGTTCCAGGACTTGTAAAAAGCTCCCTAAACATGTTGTTACTGACAAGCCCCAATTCCATACAGAATACACAGTCCTGGGCCCCAATTCATACCAGAAAACAGAACCCCAGCTTGCCCGAATTAAAGGGCAATTAATTTACATTTCCCCTATTGTAATAACCATTTAGTAAAGTAACGGAACTGGTCCACCTTATGTTCCAAACTGTTGAATTGAACGTGGGTTTTTTAGTTTTAATCAAACTGTAATAGTAACAAATCCTTTCTTCTGTTTTTCTCTAGAGATATAAAACCTATAATTGTGGGTGGGGAAAAGTTTTCCTCTTTTGAACATTTTAGAAAACCAATTTAAAAGAATACCCAAGAAACCTGAAAACTAAACAAAATTAAATTACTTGTTGTTCTTTTTAAAAAATGTTATTTAAATTCAATATTCAATTTTTTTATGTACGAATTTTTTTTTAATGTTATCCCAATGCCCCCTCCTGGCAACTGGAGGACCAAAGTCCCAAAAGTAAAAAACTTTGTGTGTTCCAATCCTGGAACCTGGTCCCAATGTTTTTACAATATGGGCCAAATAAACGCAATTTTTTTTTTAATATCTAGATTCTTAAATTTGTAGGAACAGCTAGAAAAAAATAACTAAACATCCTTGTTTGCCCATTTACATATACATTTACGATTCACTCTCCCTCTAATGCAAAAGGTCCCCCCCCATTTTGGAAAAACAATTTTTTTAGGCTAAATCTTACTTTTTTTTTTTTGCCCTTAAATAATTTATTCCCCCTATGTAACCAAGCGGAAAATAAACAAAAAAAGAAAACACTTTAAAAAACGTATTATTTCCTAGTAAACCAAACGGAAAAAAATATGACAAAAAAAGAAAAACATGTCACATATTTGCTTAACCCTAGTTACCAAAACAGGAGAACACCCAAAAAGAAACAATTTACCTAAAATAATGTCTAGTAACCCCCAAACAGGAGACAAAAAAGAAACAATGTAACAATATTCCCTTAGTACCAAAACAGGAGACCAAAAAAGAAAAACAATGTACTTATCTTAAAGTCAAAAACCAAACAGGAAAAAAGAACAACAAAAACAATGTTAAATTATTCCTAGTTCCCAAACTAACTAACAAAAAAGAAACAATTGTTCAACAATTATTGCTTAGTAACCAAAAACAGGAGACCAAAAAAGAAAACATGTACAATCTTTTTTTTCCTAGTAAAATCCTAAACCGAAAACAAAAACAGAAAACAATGTTAACAATATTTTCTAGTAAAACCAAACAGGATACCAAATGAAAACCAAATGTAAACAATATTTCCTAAGTACCAAACAAGGGAAACAAAAAAAGAAAAACCAATGGTAACAAAATTAGTGCTTAGGCCAAACACGAGACAAAAAGAAAAACATGTTAAACAATATTCCTAGTACCAAACAGGGAGACAAAAAGAACAATGAACAATATTCTAAGTCCCCAAAACAGGGAAAAAAAAGGAACAAAAAAAAAAAACAAATGTAACAAATATTTCTAAGTACAAACCAGATAACAAAAAAAGAAAACAAGGTTAACAATATTTTCTAAGTAACAAACAGGAAGACAAGAAAAAGAAACAATGTAACAAATATTCTAAGTTAAACCAAACAGGAGACAAAAAAAAAGAAACATTTAACTAATATTCTAGTTAACCAAAGGAAGCAAAACAACAAAAAAAGAAAAAATGTAAACAATATTCCTTGTTTCAAAAAAACAGGAACCAAAAAAGAAACAAGTAACAATAATTCTATAAAAAAACCAAACAGGAAGAAACAAAAAAGAAACAATGTTAAACAATAAGTCCCTTAGTAACCAAAACAGGAAGAACAAAAAAGCAACAATGTAACTATAGCCTAGTTAACCAAAACCAGGAGACAAAAAAAGGAACAATGTAACAATATTCCCCCCTTAGTTCGCAAAACAGGAGGACAAAAAAAACCCAATGTCACTTTATAAATTCCTAGTACCACACAGGAGAAACAAAAAAGAAAACAAATTTGGTTGAACAATATCCTATACTTCAAAACAGGGGAAAGAACAAAACGAAAACATTTTGTTTAAACAATATTTTCCTTTAGTACCAAAACAGGAAGAACCAAAAAAAAAAGAAAACAATGTCACAAATATTCCCCCTCGTAAACCAACCAGGAAAAGAAACAAAAAGAAACAAATGGGTTAAAAACAATATTTCTAGGTTACCAACAAGAGACCAAAAAGAACAATGTAACTCATATTGTATGTACCAAAACACGAGAACAAAAAAGCAACAAATCTTAACAATATTCCCCTTAGTTTTCCAATCAGGAAGACAAAAAAAAGAAAAACCAATGTACAATATTCTTTTGGGTTTTTTCCAACCAGGAAAGACAAAAAAGAAAACAATGTAACATATTCTAGTAACCAAAAACCAGGAAAGACAAAAAAAGAACCATGTCAATATTCCTAGTAAAAACCAAAACCGGAGACCCAAAAAGAAAACAAATGTAAACTATAATTTTCCTAATACCCCAAACAAATGAGCCAAAAAAAGAGAAAACATGACAATATTCTCAGTAACACCAAACAGGAAGAAAACAAAAAGAACACTGTTAAACTATTATCAAAAATAAAGTTACGCAAAAACATGGAGAAACAAAAAGAACAATTTACACTATTTCTTAGTGACCAACAAGGAAAAGAACCAAAAAAGACACAATGTTAACTATATTCCTAAGTACAAACCAGGAAAGACAAAAAAAAAAACAATGTAAAACAATTATTTCTAGGACCAACATGAGACCAAAAAAAGAAAACATGTTAACAAATTTCTATTACCAAACAGAGTAACAAAAAAAAGAACCAAATGGTCCAATATTCCCTAGTTACCACAACCAGAAAACAAAAAAAGAAACAAAATGTAACAATATTTCCTAGTTTACCAAAACAAGGAAAGACCAAAACGAAACAATGTTTAACATATTTCTAGTTTTTTCCCAAACAGGAAGGAAAAAAAGAAAACAAAGTAACAATATGCCTAGTACTGCCACAGGAGAACCAAAAAAGAAAACAATGTAACCCTATATTCTCGTAACGCATCCTAGTACCAAAACAGGAAATACAAAAAAATAAAAACAATGTAAAACAATAGTCTAGTAACCAAAAAACAGGAAGGAACCACAAAGAAAACAATGTTTGTAAACAATAGTCCAGTAAAAACCCAAACCGCGAGAAACAAAACAAGGAAAACAATGGGTACACCAATATTTCCTTAGTAAAACCAAACAGAACAGACAAAAGGAACAATGTAACCTTATAATTCCCTAGTACCAAACCGGAGACAAAAAAAGGGAAACAATTGTAACAATATTCCTAGTAACAAACAGGAAGACAGAAAGGAAACAATGTAAAACCAATATCGCAGTACCAAGAACCGGAGTACCCAACAAAGGAAAATAATGTAACATTAATTTCTAGTACCAAAAGGAAAAAAAGACAGAAAAAAGAAACAATTAACACCAATACCTTCTTAGTCACAACAAGTCCATAGAACAAAAGAGAAAACAATGTAACATTAAAAATTTTAATACCATGTCCCCCACAGATTACTTTTTGTAAATTTGCCTTGTTCCCAATCAGAAGCACAGCCTTGGACCCTTTTGGATTTTTTTCCCCCCTATGAACCATGGTATTTGCATGTGGGAATATTTTGCCTGTTTTTTTTCCTTCTTATTAAAATGTCATCAAAAAATACTTTTTAAATTGTTAAAGAACTTTGGTTTTTTGTTTAAATGTGGGGCCCGAGACTAATTGAAACAGGATCGGTTTCCCAATGGCTAACAAAAAGCCCTGTTTTTTTTTATGTGACTTAATTTCTGGTCTTGAAAATCAATAAAAGTCAAACAAATTAAATATTGGCAAAAAAATTCATGAATTAATTAAAAATTCCTTAATCCCTGTTTTTTTAATCAGGTTTTTTGTTTTTGTTTTTTTATTTTTTTTTAGTGGTAATGGTTGGCCTTTTTTTGTTTTCCAGATAATAACAGGGAAACTGGTAAAACCCCTCCAGTTTTTTTTTTTGATTTGACCTTTTTTAATTTGTTTTTTTTGGT
This sequence comes from Hymenochirus boettgeri, assembly GCA_019447015.1. Lineage (NCBI taxonomy): Eukaryota > Metazoa > Chordata > Amphibia > Anura > Pipidae > Hymenochirus > Hymenochirus boettgeri. The sequence continues at coordinate 151,241,380 of CM033477.1, read as the reverse complement.
AAAATGCCTGAAAATCTTTCCAGATGTTTTAGATCAGGGGAATTTCTGTTCCAGTTTTTTTTACCAACACTGAAATTTACCGATAATTGTAACCACGTCTGGGGATTTGTTTTTTTTAATGACTTAACTTGTTTTTTAATCAAGACCAAGAAGAACCATTTGTTGCACTATACAACCAAAGTTGTAGGGAACTTGTGTCAAAACAAAGTTTGAAAATGATTTTTTATTCAGCCAGTTTTAAATAATTAAGTTTTTCCCTTATCTCATATTTTGTGGCCCTTTTCTACAACCTTGTCTCTTTATTTTCCTTGTGTTGAAACGAAAACACCCCCCCAATCTTAAATCAAAGATAAACCCCTCTTTTTTTTAAAATGGAAATCAACATTTTGTAAAAAATGTTTTCCTGTTTAAATGAACCCTCTCATTAGACTTATGAACATTTGAATGAAAGGAAGTGCTTTTTGTAAATGGGGCACAGAAACCTTTTTTACCTTCCCTGAACAACCAGCAAAATAGCGGTTAAAACGAAGCCGGAAAAATGTAAAAATCCCCTCATTTAACCTGGAATCAACCAAGGGGAAACAATTATTACAAATTAGGCCCCCCTTTAATCTGTGGTTTACAATATGTAAGCATTAAAAGAAAACATCTAGTAGATTGCAAATTCCCTTTTTTGAAATCTCTAGATGGATAGATAGAACTAGATTTTTTTAGATAGATAGATCGATAGATTTTTTTAGAATCATAGAGGAGTACAAGAGACTAATAGACTCGAGGGGTAGATCACTTTATACTGATAACACTCGAATCATTTAGACTAATACGTAGAACATACGACTGGAGATAGCCGAATCGATCGAATAGATCGATGAGACAAGATAGATTTCGAATTAGAAAACCAGATAGAAACATATTCGACGCATACGACCATAGAAACACAATATACCAGCCTTGGAAATCGAAAATAGACAGAGATTAGATTAGAATTACGATTTTTAGCTATCGAGTTCGCTTGGCTCGACAACTAGCACACTCGCTGACTTTTAGACAACATCGACTAGCTCGCTACCATTAGCATCGCTTCGCGGAGTCGCTTCCCTCCTCGCCGGGGTAGCCTCGCTCAGCCTTTCGCGTCGCTCCTTCGCTTCGCTGCTTTCGCTCGCCCGCGGGTTCAGACACACTCGCTTCTACTCGCCACACACTCGCTCGCTCCTGCCCGCCGGGTCGCTCGCCTCGCCTCGCTCGCCTCGCCTCCATCGCTCTCCGCCCGCCTCGCCTCGCTTTCCCTTCCTTCCTCCCCCCCGCGGGGTCCCTCCGCCTCGCTCGCCCCTCGCTCCTCCCTCGCCTCGGTGCCCGCTCGGCCTTGCTTAGCCCTTCGCCTCGCTCGCTCCGCTCCCTCGCTCGCTCGGCTTTAGCTCGCCTCGCATCAGAATCGCTACACAAATTAATTCGCCCATCGCCTTCGCTATATACACCTCTTAACAGAGGGTTATAGAATCGAAAACAGACCCGACCCAGACCAGAACAGAATCGATTGCTCGACATTTAGCGCTCTCTCGGCTTTTCGCTCGCTCGCCTTCGCCCATGCTCCCTTCGCTCCATTTCGCTCGCTCGCCCTGCCCCACCTCGCTTACCTCGCTCGCTTACCTCGCCCCCCCGGCCACCACCCCCCCCCTTTACCTCCCTTTCCTAGTTTTTTTTTTTTTGTTCCTTCCCTCACCCGAACCCCCTAGGGTTTGCTCGGGCTTTTTTCAATTGCTTTCTCCTTTGGCCCCCCTGGTTTTGTTTTTTTGACCCCCATTTTTCCCCCTTCCCCCTTCCCCCTCCCCCCCCCCACCTGCTTTTTTTTTTTTTCCTTTTTTTTTTTTTTTTGGTTTTGTCTGAAAAGAAAACTTTGGACCAATAGTGACATCGTTAAACCAAGCAAATTGGAAGATGAACGAATTGAAGGCTGATGAAAAATTTCTTTAAGACTAATTCAGTTTTTTTTTATTTCTTTTGGTTAAAATATTCTTAAAGAAAGAAACAATTTGTTTGTAACTGGAAAACCACAAAGGATCCAAACTCCACTGCTTAAGAAACGGAAACTGGACACAATTTAAAAAAGTTACAAATGGTTCCTAATTGTTTACAATTGTTTTACTAAATGCCCAACTTTAATGTTAAACAATGTCACTTGTTTTCAATGGTTCCACTAATGTTACAATAATCCAACCAAAGTCACCATGGTTACAAATGTCACCCTAATGTTACACATTTTTCCCACCAATGTGTTTTTACACTTGTCCAACTAGTTTTTTTTTTTTGTAAACCAATATCACCAAAGTCCACCAATGTTACCATGTCAAACTATGTTTACAATTGTTCACCATGTTACAAGGTCCACTAAATGTTAAACAATGATTCCCCCCACTAATGTTTTTCAATGTGCCACTTAAATGTTTTTTACAATGTCAACGCAAGTCCCAAATGTTACAATGTCCACCTTAATGTTTTGACAATTGTTCACCAAAGTCAAACCCAATGTTTTGACAATGTCCCCCCAACCAATGTTAAACAATTGTCCAAAACTAATGGTACTAAAATGTTTTACCATTGTCACTAATGTTTAACAATGTCCCCCACTAATGCTACAAAATGTTCACTAAATGTTTTTCTAAAGTTGGGGCAATGTTTAACAAATTGTTTCACTAATGTTTTTACAATGCCCACTTTAAATGTTTACACAAATGTTAACAAATGTCCCCATTAATGTTACAAATGTCAAACCAAAGACAACCAATGTTTACAATGTTTTTTTACAATATGTCCACTAATGGTAAACTATGTTTTTTACAATTTCCCCCCCTAATTGTTTTTTACAAATGTTTACAAATGTTTCAACTAAATGTTTTTTTTTACACATGTCCCACTAATTGCTACATTTTCACTTAATGTTTTACTCAAATGTTTTTTTACAATGGTCCCACTAATGTTTACTAATGTTTTTTTACATTCCCCACTAATGTTTTTGTCCAACTGTTGTTAACATGGTTCCATTAATGTTTTAACACATGTTTTCATCTAATGTCCAACAATTTGTCAAATTAATGTTTAACCTAACATGTTTTACAAATGTCCCCACTAATTGTTCCAACATGGGTCAACTCCCACTAATTGTTTATTTACAATGTCCACTTAATGTTTTAACAAATTTGTTTGCAAAAATGTTTTTTACAATGTCCCCATAATGTTTACTTGCCACTAAAAGTTTTTACAAATGTTTTCCAAACTTTTTATAAAGTTAAATTTGTCCACTATGTTTTTTTTTTACCAATGTCCATAAATGTTACAAATGTGGGAAACTAATGTCCCCCCAATCACAATGTAAACAAATTTTTTACAATTCCACTAATGTTTCCCACAAATAAATTACTTAATGTTTTACAGTCACACCAAAATGTAACTTAATTGTTTACAATTGTTTACAATGTTATTTTTTTAATCTTTTTTCAATGGTTTTTAATGTTTTTACAATGTTTAACCCATTTTTTTTACAATGTTTTTCTAATTTTACAATAAATACTTTAATTGTTAAAATCCTTTTAAACAATTTTTTTTTTTTGAAATGTTAAACATTTTTTTTTTACCCAATGGGTTCAATGTTTCTAAATGTTTATCAAATGTCCACAAAATGTTTTTTTAACAATTGTTTTTTTGCTAGATACCCAATGTGTACTAAAACATGTTTACCTGTTTTTTCCCCGTGTTGTTTAACTAATGTTTTTTTAACAATGTGTTTTTCCTATCATTTTATAATTGTTTTTACCATGTTTTTTTCTTAATGGGTTTAACAATGTGTTTTACTTAATGTTTTTTTCCCCCTTTTCCCCCCAATGGGGTTATTATGTTTTTTTTTACTATAATTTCTGAGAATGTTTTCCCAGTATTTTACCTTGTTTTACATATTGTTTTTTTTTAAAAATGTTTAGTGGTTAAGCAAAATGTTTTTTTTACCAATTTTCTTAAGTTTTTACCCATCTTTTTTTAATGTTTCCACCCAATAATTTAAAATGTTTACTATAATTTCTAATATTACCAAAATGTGTACAATTTTTTTTCCGCAATGTTTAATTGTTCTTCAATGATCCCCTAATGTTACAATGTTTTTTTACTAAATGTGTTATTGCTGTAAGGGTTTTTTTTTTTTTAGTTTTATAAAAAGCCGCCAGTTTTTTTTTTTTGGGAAATGCCTGCCAACTGTAATGCATTATACCAATACAAGATCAATAATACAGTCAAATCAAAATTTTAATGGTATAAAATTTTTTATTTATAAGGCGCTCCCAACTTGGGTTACACAAAGCGCTGTACATTAATTAACAATACAGATTTATCACAAGTATGTATTGTTATATGAATATTTTTTTTATATTTTATATAGCGCACTTTGGGTACACAGCCGCTGTGTAACATTATAGGCAAATACAGATTTAATACAGTAAATGGTATTAAATAGTTTTTAATTTTTATATAGCGGCCACGTGGTAGAAACAACAGTCGCGTAACATTTTTATAACAATACGAATTTATACAAGTAATGTCGTTATATATGGTTTTTTTATTTTTATATAAGCGCCACTGTGGGTACACATGCCCCGCTGTACATTTTTCACAACAATACAAGATTATACAGTATGTATGTATAAATTGTTTTTTAATTTTAATATAGCTCCCTTTAGGGGGGGCCTCAAAAGCCGTCTTTGTGTACAAACAGTAAAATACAATACATATTTTAATCAGGGGGTAGGTATGTAATATTTTTTATTTTTTTATATACGCCCACTTTGTAAACGCGGCGCTGTACATTATAACAATAACAGATTTAATACCAGGAATGTAAAAATGTAAAATGTTTTTTTTTGTTTTATTTATATAGCCGCCACTTTGGGTACAAACAAGCGCTGTAACTTATAAACAACTACAAGATTTTACTACCAGTAAAATGGTCAATGTATATTTTTTTTTTTTTATTATATAGCCCCACTTGGGTAAAAACAGCGCTGTTTAACATTTTAAAAACACAACAGATTAATACAGTACAAGGTAAAAATGTAATATGTTTTTTTTTTTATTATATATCGCCACTTTTGGGGTTACAAGCCGCGCTGTAAACATTAAATTAAACAACAACCGAAATTTATAACAGTTTATGGTTATGGTAATAAATGTTGTTTTTTATTTTATATAGCCGGGTCCCAACCTTTTTGGGGTACACAGCTTGTAACATTAATAAAAGACAAGATTATACCAAGTCATTGTAAATGTATTATGTTTTTTTTTTAGTTATATGCGCCAAACTGTGGGGACAACCCCGGTCCTGTAACCGTTTTTTAAATAACTGCCAAGATGTTATACAGTATGTTAAATGTTAATTGTTTTTTCTTTTTAGTTTTATATAGCCGTCCACTTTTTTGGGGGGAACACAGCGCTGTAACGTTTATAACTAAACAGATTAATACAGTAAGTGTTATGTTTAAAAAATTGCTTTTTATTTATATAGCGCCACTTTGGGGGATTCATCGCTGTTACATTAAAACAATAACAGATTCATCCAGTAAACAAAACAAATGTATTGTAATATGTTTTTTTATTTTAATATAGCAAACCAACTTGTGGCCAGGCGGGCTGGTACATTATTAACAATACAGATTATACCAGTTAAATTAAAATGTTTTAATATTTTTTTATTTTTTATGTAGGCGCCACTTGGGGAAACGCAGCGCTTGTAAAATTATAACAAGACAGATTAACAGTATGTTTATGTACATGTTTTATTTATGTAAGCGCCAACGTTTTGTGGACCACAAAAGGGCCTTTGTAACATTTAAAACAATACAGATTATACAGTAAAATGTATGTACATGTTTTTACTTATATAGCGCCCACCTTTGGGACACAGCCGCTGTAGCTTAATAACATCAGATTTATACAGTAAATGGTTAATGTACATTTGTTTTTTTTACCTTTATTATGCGGCCACTTTGGGGAATGGCAAAACTCTGGTCCCATTAATAACATAACAAATTTAATCAGTTTAAAAATGTTAGTTATAATGTTTTTTAATTTTTTTATTTAAAATTGATGGCCGCCCCACTGGGGTAACACAGCGCTTGTACATATAACAATACAGATATACTATGTAAAGTAAAAATATGTTTTATTTTTATATGCGCCACTTTTTGGGGACGCAGCGCTTTTTACATTATAACACCTACCGAAATTAATACAGAACAATTTGTAATGTACTATGTTTTTTTTTTTTATTTTCTAATAGCCGTCCCACTTTTTGTTACGCACATCGCTTATACATTTTATAAACAATACAGATTAAATACCATTTTAAATGTTTGTATATGTTTTTTATTTATATGGCGCCACCTTGGGGAATCAGCGCTTGTTACAACAATTAAATAAACAACTTACAGATGTTAAATACAGTTAGTGTATGTAATATGTTTTTTTTTTTTCATTTTTTAATATGGGCGCCACCTTTTGGGGTACAACAGCGCTGTACACTTTATACAATACATAATTAAATAAGCAGGTAAATGTTTTATGTATATGTTTTTTATTTTGATATAAGCGTCACTTGGGGACGAGCGCTGTACATTATAACAATACAGATTTTAATACAGTAATGTAAAAAAATGTAATATTTTTGTTAATTTTTTTTATATAGCCGCCCACTTTTGGGGACGCAGAAGCTTGTACATTAATAAATAAACAACTACAGAATAAATAACATTTTTTGTAAGTTGTTATATGTTTTATTTATAATAAGCGCCACTTTTGGGTAACAAACAGCCGCTTGGTACAGCATTACTCACATACAGATTATACAAGTAACAACAATGTTTTTTATGTCTATGGTTGTTGTTATTTTTATATATAAATAACCCCACTTTGGGGACACAGCCGCTGGTTTTAACTTTTTTACTACAATACAGAGGTTTACAACAAAACAGGGGATAAAGTTCCCCCTATTAAATAAACAAGATAGGATAAAATGAATTTAAAATACATTTTTCCATTACATCGGTTTTTTTTAGAAAGCTAAATATATAAATAAATGTAAATCATGGATTATAAGTGGGCAACAATCCCCCCCCTGACAATTTTTTTAAGAAATGAGAAAACCCCCTGCCCCCCAAGAGCTTACAATCCGCTACGTGCAATGTCCCCCCCCTTAATGGTTTTTAACAATGTCACTAATGGTCAAGTGGGTTTTTTCTTATGGTTTACGATGTTTTTTACTTTTCTTTATTCTTAACAATGTTTGTTTTTCTATATTACAATGTTAACTAAAGTGACTAATGTTTTTTTTTTTCTTAATTGTTTTTTTTTGCTTATGTTTCTTTTCTTTTACAATGTTTGTTTTTTTTGTTTTTTTCCTAATTTACAAATGTCACTAACAAATGGTTTTAACTCAACATGTCCACTAAATGTTTAACAATGTCCCCACATTTTGTTTACCAAGGTTTTTTCTTATTGTTTCCTAAAATGGTTTTACTTATCCTTAACAAAACCACTTTGTTTTTTTTTTTTCCCAATATTTAAATTTCCTAATTTGTTAGCTATGTTCCACTAATGCTCCAATTTCACTATGTTTACATGTTTTTTTTTCCTAACGTTTTACCAGGTAACTTATCTTTACAATGTTTTTTTCCTAATGTTACAATGATCAAACTAATGTTAAATCAGCAAAACAAAAAATTGCTATTTTTTTTTTTTTTTTCTATGTTTTGTTAAGCTACTGTTTTTTTTACTTCATTCTTTCAATTGTTTTTTTTCTACTATTACAAAGTCACTAATTAAAACCACTGTCCAAACTAAATTGTACAAATGTTGACTTTAAAAATGGTTTTTTTTCCCTATTTTTTATAAAAATGTTTTTACTTTCTCTTAGTAAGCAATGTTTTTTTTTTTTTTCTAAAATATTACATGTTCAACTTAATTTTTTACATGTTTCCCCCTTAATGTTTTTACAAAGGTTTTTTTCTAATGGTTTTTACCAATGTTAACTTGGTTTTACAATTGTTTTTTTTTTTGGTCAATTGTTTTACAAAATGTAATTGGGGGGGGGAAGAAGTCCCCATATAATTTTTCCCACTTTTCATTCAGTACAAAAAATTAGTTTTTACAATACCCAGAACTTGATGTGGTCCCATTTAAATCCCAAAGGAAAAATGCTTTAACATTCCGTTTTGACATATAATAGCTCAACACACATATATGTTTCATTTCCCATTGAAAAAACATCCTATCAATCCTTATTCTTAATCTATATTCTATCTTATCTATCTCTCCATCTAAATTTTTTTTTTTTTCTGGTCTCTCATCTGTCCCTTTCCCCTGTCTGTCCTGGTTTCCCCTTTCCTATTCAACACCTTCTATCTTTTCCCCCCCCCCTTTTCTTTGGTCCCCCCCTGTCCCCTATCCTATCTATCTCTGTCCTATCTAATCTTATCCTATCTATCTATCTATCCTGTCCTGTCCCCACCCTGTCCCTGGTCCTTGTCCCCCCCGTTCCTGTTCCCCTTTCTTTCCCATCATCTTATAAAGCTCCCTTGTCTGTCCCTTATCTATTACCTATCATATATCACCTATCCTATCTTATCTTTTCTATCCTATCTTATCCCCTAATTTTATCCTGTCTATCATCTAATTCTATCTAATCTATCTATTCTTAGCTTTATCCCTATCTATCCCATGTCCTTCCTGTCCCTCTGTTCCCCCTTATCTATCCTAAGTCAGCTATCTTGTCGGTCTGTCCCCTGGCCCCCTGTCCCCCTGTCCTAATTCTAACTTAATCTTTTAAATTCTAATATGAGCCCCCTCCTTTCCCTCACACACATTATATCCCAAGAATAACAACACCATATACAGTTTAGGATCAGTTTTTTTTTTTTTTTTTTTTTTTTTTTTTTTTGCAATGGCCGCCATGGTATTTTATCTTCTCGCTCCCAATCCCTTATCCCTATCTCCAGTGGGGGGGTTTAATACAGGAAGTGGTTTTTCTTTTTTCCCTGTGTTACTTTAATGGGTGGTTTTTTTCAGTATAAATGACCTTGGGTTTTTATGAAATCTTGTGTGACAACCTGGGTGAAATGGGGGTAGGGACCAGAAAGTTTAATGAAAGATAATAGTGGTAAATCATTCCCACTTTAGAAGGAACAAGGGGCCGGAGCTTCAAACCCTATTTGGGAGTCCAAATAAGGAGCAGGGGCCCCCCAGGGGGTTGAGGGGGAAGATTGCATAAGAAAGGAAGGCACATGGGAGTAAGAGAAACGTAAATGGTCAGAAGGGTTAGAAAGTGTGCTTGGAGAAGAATAAATAAGCAGCCATGACCCTGGGGAGAAAGCCTTCATGGTTGGTGTTCCCCCAAGTGGGTTGACTGGGAAGGAGCTCCCATGTTGGTGCCCATGGGTGACTGGGAGAGCACTTCCATGTGTGTTCCCGCGCTGACTGGTGGGAAGGAAAGGCCCCCCCTCCAAATGTTGGTTGTTCCCAGTGCCTGACTGGGGAGCCCAATGTTTCCAGCCTGGAACCTAAGGTCCACCCCCCCAAGTCCCAATCCCAATTTCAATTCCCCTCCACAGAAACCCACTGGAACCCCCCATCTAACACACCACCCTCCCATCCCCTATTAGTGTGGGTTCCCCCTGTGTACCTTGACCCCCACCCCACCAGAAGTTTCCGCCGGAACCTTCTCTCCGCCAATCCCCCCCCTGCAGAACTGGGAGGAACCAATTTGCAGAGCCCATGGAGAACTCCCCCCCAAATTCAGAATCGACTCCCCTGGCTGGCTTGGAATGGAGCGGCCCCCCCCGCGGGGTTTTTTTGCCCAGATGGACCGGGAAACCTGCCTTGTTCCCCCCCCCCCCCCCCAGGCCTTGTGGTCTGTTTCCCCCCTTCCCAGCCTCTTCCTTTTCCCCAAAGGCCGGTTTTTCCTGCCCCCGTGGGGGCCACGACGTACCCCCGCAAACCGCCCTCTAAACCCCCTGGCCCCGCCACTGGGGGGCTTCCGCACTTCCCCCTTACCTTTGCCGGGTTTTTTTTTTTCTCCAGCCCCCCTGTTTTCCCTGGGACGTGACACATCAAGGCGCCCGGCTTTCCTTCCCCTGGAGGCACTGGGCTGAGAGCCGGAACTACTCCTGTCAAAAACCGGGGACCCGGAAAACCCTTCTACATGGGGGGAGTTACCAGGGGTGGTGGGGAAAATGGTAAAAAAAAACCGGGGAAAAGGAAAACCTCAACCTCAAGTACATGTAATGTTACTAATACATACTGGAACACATGGGTACTTATAATAACTGGATACCATGTACTGAATAATGACTAATACAATGTTAACTCGATAACATACTGTTAATTATTACATACTGGAACATACATGGTACTGATTATGTCTCGATTACAAATCTGAATGTACATGTACTGATTAATGGTACTGGAATACTGGTTGCGCTGATATATACCGGATCATGTGGGTGCTTAAATATATCTGGAATACAATACCACGGTTTAACTGGAAATTTACAAATGTCACCTGATCTTACAATTTAAAACCTTGGGCATACATGTACTGAATACATCACAACGTACTGGAAATTTACATAACTTTTTGGAACTAAATAACTGATACTAACTGATACATAACAACGGTACTGAATAAACATTAACTGAAAAAATCATGTAAAAAAAAAACTTGGGAAATTATTACTATACATGTACTTGATACCATGTTTGGGGCCTTGAAATATACTGGAATACATGTTGCTTTGATTAAATACCAATACTGAGTACATGTGCTGGTACATAACTGATTACATCTTTGTACTGAAGATATACTGAATTACATGTGGGCTGATATTATACTTGCTGCCATGTTGGGCCTGATTTTTCTATACTGAAATACAATACTTTGATCATGTGCTCCTGGAATAAATAACCTGATAACATGGTAAACCTGAAAAATAACTGAAATACATGTACTTGAATACATACTTGGAATACATGGTCACCGCATAATTACTGGGGATTACATGTACTTGAAAATATACTGATACATGTTCCCTAATACATGCCTACAGCCAGTTGCTTTTTTAGTACAATACTTAATACATATACTGAAAATTTAATATACTGATACATTGTACTGGTTTTATATACTAATACATGTGGGCTGAATACATACCTGAAATTACATGGTTACGGATTTATATACTGAAATACATAACTTTGGATCAAGGTACTGTACTGAAATTTTTATAAACTGATACATGGGTGCCCTCTGATATTTTTACTGAATACAAACCATGTTACTGGATATAATGTTAAACTAAAATTATATACTGATACATTTAACTGAATTTTATATACCCTTGGATTACTGTGCTGAATACAATTTACCTTGATACATTGGTAACTGATATTAAATACTGACATACCATGTTACTGATACCTGTACACAGAATATATAACTGATACATGGTGCCTTGAATTATAATGGTTTTTTGGATTACCGTACTGAATGTTACATTTACCTGATATATACTGAAAATGCATGTAACTGATTACATGTTCCCTGGATACGATAACTGATCATGTTAAAGATTATATACTGAAACATGTGCTTGGTCATATAATATGATTCATGTGGCCTGATTACAATACCTGTGATTATATGAAACGACCAATAATACCTGGAAATACATGTTCCGATTACCAAGTGGCCCCTGATACATACTGATAACATGTTAAACCTCCATATTATACTTTGGATTACATGTGGGCTTATTTTTTTTTATATCACTGATACATGTGCTGAATACATACTGATACATTGTTACAACTCCATATATACTGATCCAGGTTTAACTGGGATATATAACTTGAAATACATGTTTTTTTTTACTGAAATTCATTTGTGGCTTGATCTAAACCTGGATAACATTGTGGCTGATACATCTGGGAATTACATGAAAACTGATTAATTTAAACTGATACATGTGGGCCCGCCTTGGGATTTACATACCTGATACATGAACTGAATTATTTCTGATACAATTTGGGGCCCTGAATTACATACTGAGACATGTACTTATTAATATACTGAATTACTGTTAAACTGAATATCCATAACTGATACAATTTTGCTGGAAAATACATACCTTTACAATGTAACTGATATATGCCCTTTTGATACATGTACCTGGAATATTACGATACATGGTTGCTGATACATGTGCGATTCCAATTCTGATATATACAAAGACTGCCATGAGCTGCATTACATACTGATTATATGTAAGCAATATATACCGGATAGTTGTACTGGGGAATATAGTGAAATTAACATGTACCTGCTTAACATGTGGCTTTAAATACATACTGAAGATATACTGAAATACCTGTGGATGGATACATTACTGAGATACCCATACTGAAACTTTATAGACTGAGATACATGTAACACTGATATAATTGTTCCTGATACATTTTGGGGGGGCTTTGACTTACAGTACTGAATACACTGTGGCTGATACATCCTGATTTTACATGTAATGGATTTATACACTGATTTACATGTTACTGATACAGTAACTGAAAAAATTTAATATACTGAATGCCCAAATGGTTTCTTGGAAATAATCAAAAGCTAATTTATATACCCTGGAATTACCCATATATTTGGGAATTACACACAGATTTAATAATACTTTGAATACATACTGATACATTATACTAATTCTACTGATTACCACATACTGATAAAACTACTTTTTTATAGGCGCTACAGAATACACATACGTTGATACAAACAAGGATTTTTCATATACTAATATACCACTGATTATTTACTGATACATACTGATATTAAACGGATACTTTTTATACTTGATATCTAAACTGAATACAATAAATGCCCCTAATATTACTGATAATATACGGAAATTTTACCTAATGAGAACATTTACCTGAATTGCATATGCTAACATGTTAACTGTTATATACGGAATACATGTTTGGCTGATCATGTAAACTAATTAATATACTGGATAACCAGTTCTGAATGTTACAATACTGACAATTCAGACTGGTATCTTTGAAATATAATCTGGATTACCATACCTTGAAATATGATAACTGTCATACTGTTTATATATAGAATTTACATCCTAAAATAAACTGATTATATTAATTAGAAAATCCTACACCAGCCCCAACGAGAACATCTGGTTTTTTTTTTTTTTTTTCCTCATATTTTTTTATCGTTTTCAATTGTATCATGATAGGACTATTGCCCTTCGATTGGTTTTATTGCTTTTGCCAAGAAAGAATAGTAATTGCCCACATTCTGTTTTGTTATTCAATTAGATTTTCAACTGGACTTAAAGGAATTTGTACACTGAAAAATGTAACCTAAATTTTATTAAATACTGGGGGCCTATAAAGTAACATAATGGAAAAGCTTTTTTTTGTTTTGCTCTATTTCCATTCCCGCACTACAAGCCTTTTTTTTTTTGCTGGCCAATCCTTCCCCCCCTCCCTGGTAAGGGTTTTTTTGCTTTTTCCTAGGAAACCAAAGCTGCCCGGAGTCCCCCCCCCCCGAGCGGGAAAATTCCAGTATAGTGCACCCCTTTTTGAACAAGAACGGGTTTAAGTATCCGATGCAGAAGTTTGAAGGTAGGCACACTCCTTGAAAAGTAAAATGATCCCAAATAAAACCAATTTATTAAGTTTTTTTTTTCCTGAGGCAGAAGCCCCTATAAACACCTGTGGGTGCCCCTCCTCTTTAAGGAATAAGAATATAACCTTTGAAGATGGTAATGGCAAACATCTTTGCAAAGAACCGTAAATGGTTCAAAGAAAGCGGTTTGGTTTTAAGGAAGGACCACAATTTTATGTTGGAAAATAAAACCAAAGCCCTGAAAAATAGAGGTGGGGGAAGGGGGGTGGGGGGTGGAAAGACCCAACTGGTCTGCCATGTAAAAAAAAACAATTCCCCTGGTTTTGTTTGACACCTTAAAAAAAAAACTCTGGCGTTTTCCTTCAACCAAAACAACCTCCTTACCCCACCAATGCAAATCACCACCTTTGCATCAGAAGTTCCCCCCTACAACCTGGCTTGTTGGATATCCCCTTTATTTTTGGACTTTTTTTCCAGGGGTAAATTTTTTTTTATCGCCAACAGAAAATTTTCCCTTGTTAAAAACAATCCCCCATTCCTGAATTGAGAATTCCCTTCCATTTGGGATGACTAGTTGGAAACGCTTTCCAAGATCTAAAAACTTCAGTCCCCGTTTTTGAATCCCCCAACTGAATACAACAGACCATCATTGGTCCAACAGTAATAAGTTTAAGCTGACCATACACATGCCTGGTAAATTAAAAGAAAATCCTATTTATTGAAAGAGGCCCATGCATGGGTTTGTTTTTGCACATGTTGAACTACACCCTAAGATTTTTTTTAGAATCTAATCTTTTAAACTCAGCCTACGTAGATCTACTGAATTATTTTCCCGTATTTTTTGGGTCCGGCTTTGGAAAAAATATCCTTGCCCGAATCACAACATTTAACTGGTCAAAAAATTTGTTGGTAAGTCCCCTCCTATGGGACCGCAAAAGTTTCCCCCCGGGCAACCCTGGTCAGCCATAAGCTATTTTTTTTTTTTTTTTCCCGGTGATTTGTTGAACCACTGAAGTTTTTTGGGCCTGGCTTTGACCTGCCTCAGTGGGGCCCCTGGCTTGGGGTTTTTCCACAACACAAGTTAATTCATCTTTTAGCTTGGGTTGGGGGGGGGCCTATGGGGGTTGGCCATCAATTCACTGTTTGGCCCCCTTGCCCTTTTTTTTGTGGTAAACTACGTTTTGTGTTTTTTTATTTAAATGGCTTGCAACATGGCCCTGCGCCCCCCCCCTGGGGTTAAATCCCAAATTGGGCTTTTATAATTATAAACCAACACCGAACCCGGCCCTTTGGCAAATTCTGGTTTTATATAGACCCCTGCTCTCAGTTTTTTATAAAAGGTCCCACCGGGTCAAACCCTCTCCTTGGTGGTGTCTCTGGTCTAAATATAAAAACAGGTGTTTTAAATAAACATCTTGGTGTTAATTGTGTGGCTTTAAGAGGGTTTTTTGAAAAGAGGAGCGAATCTTTTTCTTTAAATTTTGTGGGTCCCCCCCCCCCCCGCCCACTTCCGTACGAAACACCTCATTCTTTTTATGGTTAAACTTAGTGGGGGAACGTGTTTTCCCCTAGTTTTTGGTGAGCAAAATTTAAGCGGAGATTCCCACCTGGCTTTTTCCCAAGTAAATAGGAACCCCAGCAGGTTTGTTGGGGGTAAAATCAGGAATTTTTTGATTATAATCAATTAATTGAACGGGCGCACTTCCCTAGGAAAATTAATCCCCCCAAGGGCTGTTGGCTCACTGTTTGTGTGGTGTAGGTTTGGGAGAGCCTTTTTACAGGGTTGGGTGGGTGAAACACAGGAAGCTTTTTCACTCTTTGTTCTATCGTGGGTTTTTTTTAACATAAGAAATAGATTACGCAATTTATACAACACATCCATGGAAATGTAAGGCAAGTCATCAACCGTGGGCCAATATTTCCCACCATTTTTTTATTTAACACTTACTTTTTAAATAGGAGTTACAAACCTGGCACAAATCAATACTAAACACTACTTTTTATGGAAGTTACACCTGCACAAAAAAATCAATAGAAACACTAACTTTTATATGAAGTCACAGACCTGCCACAAATAATACTACAACTAACTTTTATATGGGGTACAACCTGCACAAATAAATACTACACTAAACTTTTTTTTATAGGAAAGGTTACAGCCCCTGCCCCTCACACATAAATACTAGCAACACTACTTGTTAATAGGAGGTGTCACCCCACTGCCCCACTAAATTAACTAAAAACTACTTTTTATAGAGGGTTTCACAACTGCCCAAACACAATAAATTATAACACTCTTTTTAAAATTAGAGGTGAACAACCTGCACCAAATTATACTACACCTACTTTTTTTATGTAGGGAGGTAAAACAACCTGCACAAATAAATAGTACACTACGTTATAGGGATTTTAACCACCTGCACAAATAATTCTAACACTACTTTTATAGGAGGTAACAACCGGCAACAAAAAATACTAAACACTACTTGTTATAGGAGGTCAAAAACAAAACACCTGCAAACACATAAATAAGTAAACACTCCTTTTATAGGGAAGTTTTTAACAACCTGCACAAATAAATTTAGTAAAAACACACTAACTTTTATAGAGGTAAAAACCAAAACACCTGCCACAATTAAATACTACAACTAAACTTTTATGAAAGTTTTACACCCACAAAAAAAACATACACTCACCTTTTAAGGATGGTCAAACACCCCTTGCACAATAAATAAACTACCGACTTTTATAGGAGGTAACAAACCTTCCAACACAAATAATAGTAAAACACTTTACTTTTTATAGAAAGGTAACAACACTGCACAAATAAATACTACCCTAACTTTTAAATCGGAATAGGTACACCGCAACCAAATTAATAGTAACAACTACTTTATAAGGAGGTACAAAACCCTGCACAACATAAATACTACACTACTTTTTTATAGAAGGTTTTTAACAACCTGCAAACCAAATAAAGTACTTTACCACTAACTTTTTATAGGAGGTGAAAAGCACCTGAGCAAAACAAATTTAAAAAGTAGTAAAACACTACTTTTTTCAATAGAGGTTACAACCTGCCACAAAATAAAATAGTAACAACTTAACTTTTATAGGATGGTTTACAAGCCTGCAACAAATTCAACTACACTACTTTTTATAGGAGGTACAACAAACACCCTGCACAAATAAATACTACCACACTTACCTTTAGTGGAAAAGGTAAAAACACCTGCACAAACTAAATACTAACAACTACTTTAAATAGAGGTTTACACCTTCAAAAACACAACAATTAAAAACACTTCCTTTTAAATAGGAAGGTTAACACCGGCAAAACAACCTAAATTATACCACTACCCCTTAAGGAAGTTTAACACCTGTCAAAAAACAAACTTCAATTAAGTACACTACCTTTATGGAAGGTTTAAACAAACCTGGGCACACATAATAGTAACACTTACGTTTTTTATAGGAAGGTTCCCCTGCCCAAAACACTAAATAGTTACCACTACTTTTTTATAGGAAAGGTTAACACCGTACAACAATAATACTATAACAAACCTAATCTTTAATAGGAGGTTAAAACAACCTGCAAAACAACACAAATATATAATAACAAACTACTTTTTTTATAGGACGGTAAACACCTGCCACACATAAATAGTACCTACTTTTTATAAGGAGGTACACCTGCACACACATAATAGTACAACGAACTTTTAATCGGAAAGGGTAAACACCTTGCAACAAATAACTACCTACACTAGGAAACCTACTTTATAGGAGGTATACACCTGCACAAAAAATATAAACACTTACTTTATTCGGAGGTAAAACTTGCCCACAAATAAATTACTACACTACAACTTTTTTTATAGAAAAGTTTACAACCTGCCCACAACAATAAAATTAACTACAACTAACTTTTATAGGAAGGTTACACCGCCAAATAATATAAGCCTAAACTTTTATAGGAGGTAACACCTGCAGCACCAATAAATAGTTTACACTAACCTTTTTATAGGCAGTGCACCTTGCACAAAAATACTACCACCTCTTTTTTTATTAGGCAGGGTTTTACACTGCCCCACAACTAAAATAACTTACTACAACGACTTTTTATAGGAGGTAAAAAACCCCTGCAAAACAAATTAAATAACTACACTTAACTTTTTAAATAGGAAGGTAACACCTGCCAACAAAATAAATACTACATACCACTCACGTTTTTATAGGAAAAGGTTTTACATCCTGCACAAATAAATTAATAAACACTATGTTTTTTAAATAGGAGGTACACCTGCCCAAAACAACTAAATACTAACAACTTAACTTGTTTATAGAGGTCACCTGCAAACAAAATAAATACCTAAACTACCTTTTATAGGGAGGTACCTGCAAAAATAAATACTACAAAACTACTTTTTTTATAAGGAGGTTAACACCTGCAAAAAACAATAAATAACTACACTCTTTTATAGAGGTGGACAAAACCCTCCACAACATAAAATAGTACACTACTTTTTAAGGCAGTTACACCTGGCAACAAAGTTAAATTACTAAACACTACTTTAATAGGAAGGTTGTACACTGCACATACCATTTTTACTCCAAACTACCTTTTTTATAGGAGGTGTTACCCCTGCCAAACAAATAAAATACTAAACCTACACTACTTTTAATAAGGAGGTAACACCTGCCACCAATTAAATAGTAACCTACTTTCATAGGAGGGACAAACCTGCACAAGATAAATAAAGTCACTACTTTTTTTAATAGGAAAAAGGTAACACCCTTGCCACAAATTAAATTACTAAACACTAACTTTTTTATAGGAAAAAAGGTACAAAAACCCTGGCACACATAAAAATATAACACTACTTTTGAAGGAAGGGTTCCACCCTTGCACACTAGAAATAGTAAACACTAATTTTTTTATAGGACAGGTGGGCCCACCTTTCCAAGCCACAAATAAATTGACTAACAAAAACTAATTTTAAAATAGGGAAAGGGTTTAACAACCTGCCCAAAAAAATAACTACCACTACTTTTATTTTAGAAAAGTACACCTTGCACAAGATAATTACTACAGCTTACTTTTATAGGAGGTACAACCTGCCCAAACAACATTAAATACTACACTAACTTTTTATAGGAGGTAAAAACCCTGCACAAATTAAAATAGTAACAACTACTTGATCGGAAAGTGTTACCCTGCCCACAACAATGAAATTACTACACTTAAACTTTTTATGAAAAGGTTTACCCTGCAAAAACAATAAATTAACAAAACTTTTAACTTTTATAACGAAAAGTACACCGGCACAATAAAGTACCTAACCTTAAACTTTTTTTATAGGAAGGTAAACACCTGCCACAAATAACAATTATTCACCCTACCTTTTTTTTTTTTTACTAGGAGGTAAAACACCGGCACACATTAAATTAGACAAACTACTACTTTTTTTAATAAGGAGGTTTTTAAAAACACCTGCAACATAATACTAAACCCCAACTTACTTTATAGGAGGTTAACAAACCTGCACCCATAAATACACACTAACTTTATAGGAGGTACCAACCTGGCCACAACTAAAATACTAACACCTACTTTTTTTAAATAGGAGGTTACAAAAACCCTGCACACATCATATTAACACGAAACTTTATAGGAGGTACACCTGCAACAGAATTAAATATACAACTATTTTTTTATTAAGGGATGTAAAACACCCTTTGCACAAAAATAAATGTTACTACACTACCTTTTATAGGAAAAAAGGTACACCGCCAACACAGAATAGTTAACAAAAACCTAACTTTTAGGACGTCCACACCTGGTTACAACAATGAAAAATATAACAACTCACTTTATTAGAAAGGGTACACCTCAAACACACAAAAACCATAAAGTAAAAAAAAAACACACTACTTTTAATAGAAGGTACACCTGCACCAACAATACAAATTACTAAACACTACTTTTTTTATAGAGGTACACTGCCAACCAAACAAAAATTTTAAAAATACTACATACTTTCATAAGGAAAAAGGTTTTACACCCTGTTAACACATAACTAGTAACACACCTTTTTGTAGGAGGGTACACTGCAAAAACCCAAATAAATTACTACACTACTTTATAGGAAGGTTTTTGCAACCCTGGCACACAAATAAATACTACCACTAACTTTTTAGGGAAGGAACACCTGCCCAAATTAAATACCTAACACTACTTTTTATAGGGAGGTAAAAACACGCCTGGCACACATAATGTCAAACACTAACTTTATAGGAGGTTACAACCTGCCAAAAACAGAAATAACAATATTAACACTACTTTTATAGGAAAAGGTTAACACCTGGCAACAAATAAAAATAATACTTAATCACCTACTTTTTATAGGAGGGTTTACACCTGCACAAATAACATCGACAAAAAACTACTTTTATAGGAGTTCTCCCCTTGCCCAAAACAAAATAAAATTACTACCAACTAAACGTCAATAGGGTAAGGTTTAACAAACCTGCCCAAACAACATAAAAAGTTACACCCTAAAACTTTTTATAGGAGGTACACACCTCACAAATACATACTACCTTACTTTATAGCAGGTTTAACAACCTGCCCCAATAAATACTACACCTAACTACCTTTTTTTGATAAGGAAGGTACACCGTCAAACAATAATCCCAGCACCTTCTTAAAAAAAAGGGGTACAACCCCCTGCAAAAACCATAAATAGTTAAACAACTAACTTTTTAAATAAGGGAAAAAGGTTTTTTAACACCCTGCGAAAAAAACACCATAAAAAGTTAAAAACACTACTACTTTTAATAGGAGGTTTTACACCTGCCCCATAAAACTACACTACTTTTTTTTAATAGAGGTACACCCGCACAAATAAAAAATACTAAAACACTACTTTTTTTAAAATGGAGGTTACAAACTGCCAAAAAAAACAAATTAAATACTACAGACACTACTTTTTTTAAGGAGTACACCTGCCAACACATAATAGGTAACACTACTTTTTAGCGGAAAAAAGGTAAAACAAACATCTGCCAAACAGATTTAAAATATTAAACACTCAAACTTCTACTTTTTTATAGGAGGTAAACAACTTGTACCCATAAAAGTTAACACTAACTTTTTATAGGAGGTTTTTACACCTGTTAACAAAAACCACATAAATAGTACAACTTACTTTTTTAGAAAGGTTTACAACCTGCAACAAAAAATACTAACAAAAACTTAACTTATAGGAGGTTACAAACCGCACAACATACTTAGTAAAAACACTACGTTATAGGAATGGCCAACCTGCCACCCCAAAATAAAATACTTAACCTACGTATAGGAAAGGTTACAACCCTGCAAAAAACACATAAAAGTACACTCACTTTTTATAGGGTCCACCACCTGCCCTCGCACACATAATATTAGCACGACTTTTTATAGGAGGTAAAAAAACACACCCCTGCCCAACATATAAAATACTTACCACTACTTAAAAGGCGGTACAATCACCTGCAACAGATAAAATATAAAAAAACACTACTTTTTTTTATAGCGAGGTTTAAAACACCTGTACACAATAAATTGTAAAAACCCTCACTTTTTATATAGGAGGTTTACACCGCACAAATAAAATACTAACACTCTTACACTACTTTTAATAGAGGTTTTTAAAAAAACACCTGTTACACCATAAATAGTAACACCTACTTTTTTTTTTTTTTTAATAGGAGGTACACCTGGCCAAATTAAAATTCTCAACTTACCTTTATCTAGGAGGTTTAAACAAACCTGGCCCAACTAAATACTTACACTACTTTGTTAATATAGGGGTACCCCTGCCAAAAAACAATAATACTACAAACTACTTTATAAGGAAGGTTTACACCCCTGCACTACAATAGGTAACCTAACTTTTATATGAGGTTAAACACCTGTACCATAAATACTAACACTACTTTTATAGGAATATCATTATCGTGGCCTTCGCTCTCTACCTACCTCCTGCTTACCTGTTTGCCCCTTTCGCTCTCGCTCATAGACTCCTCATCACTGTACACTGGTTCCACTCGGGGCAGGTGGGGTTGATAGGTGAGGCTATGGTGTGGGTTACCGCGTATCTGTCGTCTAACACTGAGGGGAAACACAACAATCTGGGTAAGCTGAGGCCATGAAACAACAGTGTGAGACTGTGATTGACAGGTGAACGGGTACACCCTGCAAAACCACTAAATTCACAAGTAACAACTACTTTTAGAGAGGTAACACCTGCCAACACATAAAAAAACTACAACTACTTTAATAGAAAGGCCAATCCTGCACACAAAACAGTTTAAAAACCACAACTTTTGAAAAATAGGAGGTACACATGCCAACCATAAAACAGTGAAACAACTTAAAACTTTTTTTTTTAATAGGACAGGTACAACACCCTGCCCCAAAACAAACATTAAATTACTAAACTACTTTTATAAGGAGGTTTAACAACCTGGCCAACACTAAACAGTTAACACCCTACTTTTGTTATGGAGTAACACCTGCACAAACCATAAAACAGTCCACTACTTTTTTTTTTTAATAGGAGGTTCACACACCCTTCAACAAAATAAATACTACAACTACCTTTTAGGAAGGTACACCTGCAACAAAAATAAATACTAACAACTACTTAAGGGAGGTTATCAAAACCCTGGCCACATAAAATACTACAACAATAACTTTTTATAGGAGGTTACAAAAACGCCGCCAACACAAAATAATAGTACACCTACTTTTATAGGAGGTCAACCCCTGCACACATAAATACTAAAAAAACAAACCTTCTTTAAGGAGGTACAAATCCCCTTGCCCAACAATAACAAAGTAACAACGACTTTTTTTATAATAAGGAAGGGGGCCACCTTGTACACAAAATAGGTAACACCACTACTTGTATAGAAGGTAAAACCTGGCACAAATAAAATACTACTACACTACCCTTTTTAAATAGGAATGGGAGTGGTTACAAACCTGCCCCTCAAAAAAAAACACATAAAAATTTATAACACTACTTAATAGAGGTACAAACCTGCAACACATAAATAGCTACACCTACTTTTAATCAGGAGGTAAAAACACATCCTGGCACACTAAACATAAACCCTAACTTTTATAGGAGTGTACCAACCTGTTACACATAATAAGTACACTACTTTTATAGGAAGGGTTTACACCCCTGCCACCACAATCAATACTACACTAAACTTTTTGATAGAGGTACAACCTGGCACAAATTAAATACTAACCTACTTTTTATAGTGAGGTTTACAGAAACAGCCACCTTGCACAAAAATAAATACTACATTACTTCTAGGAAAGGTACACCTGCAACAACCAATAAATATACAACTTTACTTTATAGGAGGTTACACCTGCCAACACCATAAATAATACACTATTTTTATAGCAAAGTACCAAACCTTGCAAAAAAACAAATCAAAATACTACACTAAAACTTTGTATAAGGAGGGTAAAAAACACCTGCCACACATAATAGTACACTACTTTATAGGAGGTAAACACTTGCAACACACAAATAAACTAGTAAACACTAAAACTTTTTATATGTAGGTAAACACCTTGCAAAACAAAATAAATACTACCTACTTTTTTTATTAGGAGGTAAAAACCTGCCAAATAAATAACAGCAACACTAACTTTTTTTATAGAGGTACAACCTGCAAACATAACATAGTAAGTCACCTAAACTTGATATGAGGTACATCCTGCAAAAAAAACACATAAATTCGTACCACCTTCTTTAATTAGGAAGGCTTAAACATCCTTTTTGCACAACATAAAGTTACTACATAACTTTTTTTTATAGGAAAGGTACACCTGCAAAACAAACTTAAAATACTACACTACTTGTTATAAGGAAGGTACACCCTGCACACATTTTTCGACTACCCTAACTTTTTAAGGAGGTTAACAAACCTGCAAACCAACCAATAAATAGTACACTACTTTTTTTTATAGGAAGGTAAACACCTGCCAACAATAAATACTTACACTTTACTTATAGAAAGGTTTACCATCCTCCCTGCAAACACATTACATTAGTAACACTTACTTTTAAATAGAAAGGTTACACGCCACATAATAGTACCCTACTTTCATAGGAAGTCACACACCTTGCCACACATCATGTAAAAACACTACTTTTAAATAGGAAGGTACCCTTTGTTTACACATAAAATAATAACACTACCTTTTTTAATGGGGAGGTACACCTGCCCCAAAACACTAAATAGTACACTTAAACTTTTTAAATAGGAAAGGTTAAAACACCTGCACACATAAAATAGTCACACTAACTTTAATAGAGGTCAACCTGGCAAAACCACATAAATATACACTTAACTTTTTTTTTATTAAGAGGGTTAACAACTTGGCAACACTAAATAGTAAACACTTCACTTTTTTTTATAGAAGGTACCCTGCCACACATAAAAAATAGTAACACTACTTTTTTATTAGGATGTAAACAACTTGTAAACCCTAATTTAAAAAAAAACAACACTAACTTTCATAGGAGGTACACCTGCACACAATCACATAACACTACTTTTTTATACGGAAGGGTTTACACCTGGCAACACATAAATACTAGCTACACGCTTTATAGGAGGGTAACCTGGCACAACATAAATGTAGTACACTACTTTTAATAGGAGGTTAACACCCTGCAAACAATAAAATGTCACTCAAAACTTTTTTAAGAGGAGGTAAACACCTGGCAAACACCTAAATAGTAAAATAAAACCACTACTTTAAATCGGGAGGTTTAACAGCACCCTGCTCACACATAAAATAGTACACTACTTTTTATAGGAGAGGGTAAAAACAACCCTCAACACAATAAATGTAGTACCTCTTACTTTTTTTTTAATAGGAGGTAAACACCTGAAAACCATAATAGGTACAACCTACTTTATAGGAGGTTTTACACCTGTACACATAAATACTACATAACTTTAATAGGGAAAAGGGTCAAAAAACACATAAAAACAAGAAATAAACCAAAAAAAAAAAAACAAAAAAAACACACACACAAAAAAACAAAAAACACAACAAACAACCAAAAACACAAGACAAAAACACGAAGACAAAAAAACAAACCAACAAAACAAACAAACAACCAAAAAAAACACACCCCCCCACCCCCCCCCCAACCCCCCCCCCCCCCCCCCCCCGCCCCAAACCACCCCCCCAAAAAACACTCACAAACAAACACACAATACAAATCCCAACAAAAAAAACAAAACATACACCAAAAAAAAACACAAAACAAAAACAAAAACCAAACACAACAAAATGGTTTATCAAAAAAAAGAACAAAGAAACAAAAAAAACAAAAGCAAAAAAACACAAAACCAACACCAAAACCGCAACAATAACAAAACGACAAAAAGCCTGGTTTAACACATAAATAGTTTACATCTACTTTAAAAAATAGGGAAAGGTTAACACCCCTGGCACACCATAAATAGTAAAACACTACTTTTTATAGTTAAAGGTACACCTGCAACACATACAATATCACTACTTTAAAATGGAGGGTACAACCTGCAAACACAAAATAATAACACTACTTTTAGGTAAGGTCACACCCCTTGCAACACATAATAAGTAACAAACTAACTTTTAATAGGAAAGGTAACAACACCTGTACACATAAATTACTACACTAACTTTAATGGAAGGTAACCCTGTACCATAAATCTACACTACTTTTTATAGAAGGTACACCTGCACAACATAAATAGTACACTCTTTTTAGGAGGTTACACCTGCCCCCACATAACTTAGTAACCTACTTTTTTTAATGGGAAAAAGTTTACACCTCCACAAAAATAAACAGTACACTGCTGGCTTAATCTAAATTTGCCATTTTAAACATTTTTACAACCTCTCCAATAAAAACGTGAATTTACTCTTGCCGCCTTAACCTTGTTTATTGGTCCCTTAATATCTAAACTTGAATTATCAAAGGGGAGTGGGGAAACAATCCTGACAGGGTTTGGGGCCCACCGTAATCCTTTCAATTCCCTTTTTACAGCAAGATTTTAACACCATTGGGTTTTTTTTTTTTTTGTTCTGCCCCAACAAATGTGTAGTTAATTTACAATAAATAGAGCCTTAATTTAAATGAAAATCCATAATGTTTTGCCCTAGTTTTTGCCCCTTGGGTTACTGAAACTGCACATACTGTAATTTCCAATTGGTATTGTGTTGTAATAGCGTTTAACAGAACCATTGCCCCTGTAAAAGGTGTAAAAAACACGGAGGGTTAATGTAATAGGGGTATGCAAAGAGTAAATGTAACATTCGCGTATTCAGAGAGGTTTAGTGGTTAAATAGCGTTTTTTTTTACAAACAGAGTTTACTGTTATAGTGTTATTTCAGTGGGTTACTCCAAAATGAAATAAAAAAAAGGCGTGTTTCCCCCCCCAATTTGTTCTCAGGTAAAATTTTTTCAACATAGGGGAATCCCTTCTTTTATAGTGGGCCAAGAATAAATATCCACCAACCTTTTCCAGCCCAATGGTCCCCCCCCTATTTTAGGGGGTAAAAACTTGTAATTGGATATAACAGAGGGTACTGAAATTAATGTTAACATACCAAGAGGTACTTGTAATAAGATAAAGAGGTATTTGTAAAATATCCCCGTATTTTTAGAGAAATGTTAAAGGAATATACAAGGTTTACTGAAAAAATTAATGGTATACAAGGGTTAAACTGTAAAATAAAATTAACATAAAAAAAGGGGGGGGGGGGTTACTGCATCGCATATTTTTTAGGAAGGTACGTTTAATCGGCAAAAAATATAACAAGAAGGTAACTGTTAAATAGCGTATTAATAGGTTACTGTAATGAAACAGAGGTGCAATGTGATTCACGCACACACACAATCTCCCTTTATCAGCTCAGCCTGGGAATTCACAGACGGACCAGCACATTACAGTGTTAGTGAGCAGAGTTCAGGTGAGAGGTGAAGGAATTAGCAGGTGATAAATTACTTTGTAATCAGCTCATTAACCAGTCATATAGTTTGATTATGAATGGGGGAGGGGACAGAACAAGGGCACATGATACATTGTTTATGTCCCATAAGGTGCCTATACATTACAGCTTACCTGCAGACCGATCCCGCCTCATTCAATCAATTCCGGAGGAACCGCCTTTCCGGATCTACTTTTCGACCGACATACGTTCAGGCGGGACCTCCCCAGCCGCCGCCGCAAAAAGATCCAGAAAGGCGGTTCCTCCGAATTGATTGAATGTTGCGGTATTGGTCTGCAAGTAAGCGCTGCTGTACGGTCCTGACCCATGCGTCAGCTATTAAAACAACAGTTACATTTTTCCCTTTTGATATGGACTAGGCTAAACTAGCGCGTTTTCCCAACGCTTACTATAGCGCTTCTCCATCCATCTGCGCATGAGAAACGCACGGCAGTGCATGACAATGTGGATGCACATTACATTGTGCTTCAATCTATTTTCAGAGCGCATACGATTTCCGAATATCCAGCAAAGCACAGCACAAACAGACAGGCGCTTTTCACTCGCCTTACGGTCCGGTCCAGTGCGGCCTCAGCCTATCAGTGTATAAGAATAAGCACCTAATAAGTCCCACTACAACGCACTAAATCATGCACACGAGCGTTATCGCACGTGATTGCGTGTGCGATCTTTCTGTGTTGTCACGCATTGCTCCACGTTTGCGCGTGTGTTCTTGTAATTTAATATTAAAAAAAAACCCATGTGTTTGTGTAAAAAATGGTGCACGCAAAACGCAAGCGCAAATGCGTACACATTGGAAATCACATGAATTTTTGTGTTCCCGCAATTCCCATTTTAACCAAAAACGTGTGCGCAGACGCGATACAAAAAAAAGTTAGTGTGGCCTAGCCCTAAGTAAAAAGCATGGGACAGATGCGACTTAAGCTGGGTACACACAGTAACGATAAAGCCCCAATACCGTCAGATCCGACGGTATCGGAGCTTTATTCAAAGGTCTGGCCAGAATCCGAACGACGTTAACATCTTTGTTTTGTGTAACGTCTGGGAACATTAAAACCTTTCTCCATCCTTTATTAACGCATATTATGAACTAGTAGCATGTAAGATTTCGATATAGTTATGCTCTGGATCGTTAAGCTGGGACCACACCAGCATATGTGTATATATTATATAGGCCACACGATTGCCCGTTGATTTTCCATGTGCCCCGATACCCGTGTCAAACGAACAACGTTCCAACTTCCGGTCCACCGACCCCGACACTCAAAACCCTTCCATTTTTGGGCTGACTGACAGATACAGATGGATATCTGTCAGTCGCCCCCCCATATTAGATAGTTTGTACCCACCTTCAGGAAAGAGGTACAAGCTCTCCCTGGGAATAAGTATAAACTGGACCCCTGAACTGAAAATGCAAGAATGCCATGGTTAATAGTATTATATATGCCACTTAAGGATGTCATGTTCACCTTTAAACTAGAACATGGGCAATCACCCACCAATTCCCACAAGATTAACCTGTTCTGCGCCAAGGATGTTAATTCGTGCTTTTACCCTCTACATCTCAAAGGTTTCCCTTCTCTCTCTTCCATCTCTCCAAGCTCATTTTTACAACTCACACATGCTTAGTGGAAGCAGCTAGTAGGAACCGCATTCGTCATTGGCTTGTGAGCCAAATGTCCATCCACAACGCTTCAGAACCATGGAAACAGAAAGGAGGGTAAACGAAAACCAGAGTTTAAGATAAACCTGAAATGAACTTGCCAGGGAATTCAATAAAAGTTCTAATCGTTTAAAATGGCTATTTGCACCAATCAAATTTTATTTAACATTTTGAAAGCCTAACATCTGATTGTGTTATTGGGCAAAATTAGTCACCATTTTAAACAATGACACTTTTATAATAAAACCCATGTTGATGTTCTAACTATTGCGTGGGCGGGGTTTGTGGGTGTTATTTAACCAAAATACAGTTTTATTTGAGGATGGCCTTGCCTTAAAAGTCTCATAGCGCACAATCAGGTGACCCCTAGTTGTCATGGCATCCCTATGTCAGCAGGGGTTCCCGCGCAATTACGAAGAATTTTCAAACAACACCGTATCCTTTCTGCTTTAAACCGAACAACCAACTGAGGCAAGCAATTGTACAGTCCGAAGACCCAATACCGAACACCAAAGAAAAGAACATCATATACACAGTGCAATGCATGAAGAATCTCTGATTTTGTATGTGAGGGTAACCAAACAGCAACTGCATAATGTATGTCCCGGCACAGAAAGCCAATTCCTTGGGGTCAGGACCCTATGTACCTCATCTTAAGGATAAAGGACATACCTTAAGTATTAATGTTAACATAATTGGCAAAGGAACGTGACGTGTTCAAGAGAGGTGTTAAGTGAGAGCGATTTATGTGAAAATAATAGAACAAGCCTAAATAGAGGGTGGGGGGGTCAACACCTAACTCTGCCTGTACAATGCTGTTTTACACCTTACTCTGGGCTTCCTGAACCGGTTTTGGATGTCCACTATCCATCCACGCGGATTTCATTTTCCCACGCTGATTCGTGTATTGAAATATTCTTTCGACATTGTTATTTTCAAAAGGCGGTAGAATACAAATTGCTCGTATCAAAATTTGAAAAATTGTAGTTCAAATCGAATCTCTTAATTCGAACCAGATTCGGATGAATCATAATGGGCGATTCGACGAGTTCCGAAGACCGCGGAAACCGCCGACATATTCCGCGTTCGCGAACGGATAATCCGATGTTGTCCGGAACCTAGTTCAGCTACGTTTCGAACTGCGATGTTCGTAATTTTGAAATTTTGACAGATACTTCATGTCTTTAACTACCTGCTCGCAATAAACTATGCACTCTCATGTAACT
Organism: Hymenochirus boettgeri; assembly: GCA_019447015.1. Taxonomy (NCBI): domain Eukaryota; kingdom Metazoa; phylum Chordata; class Amphibia; order Anura; family Pipidae; genus Hymenochirus; species Hymenochirus boettgeri. The sequence continues at coordinate 151,211,669 of CM033477.1, read as the reverse complement.
TTAAGCAACATTTGGTCAGATAAAAATGTAGTTTGCTAATGACGTAGCATAAACCTCTACTATGTTCTAATAATTTTACAGACATTATGGAAAATCAGGTCCGTATGAAAGGTTCGGGCGAAAATCGGACGATCGTCCTGTTTGATACGAAAAATCCGGGTCGGGGTCAATTACGCCTCCAGTTACTATGTACTGTTCTACAAATTATGGGTAGGGTATAAGGTTTGACTAGATGGATGTATTTCTTTATATACGCTCCAATACGTGGTTACTATGTAAACGTTATACAGACATTATGGTATGGTATAAAGGTTGGACTAGATGACGGATGGTCTTTATTCAGAACCTACAATACTATGTTATATTACTGTTATACAGACATTATGGGTAGGGTATAAAGGTTGACCGATGGCTCGTATTCTCCTTAATACAACCTCCATGACTATTACTATTTAATTGTTTAGCAGACATGTATGGGCGGTATACAGGTTGACTAGATGGACGTAGTCTTTATACACTCTCCACTACTATGTTACTAATGGAACTTTTAACAGACATTATGGGTAGGGTATAAAGGTTGGACTAGTTGGACGTATTCTTTATACAACCTCCAATACTACATTTACTATGTACTGTTTAAGTTATGTAGGAAAAGTGCTAATGGCGATTCTTTATACACCTCATACATGGTTCTATAATAACGTTATCAGACGAGTATGGGTGTGTATAAGTGACATACTTCAGACTATTCCACCTTTATTCACAACCTCACATAGTCTTAATGGTCCAAACCTGTATCTACACCCATAGTGTATAGACAGCATTTATGCGGTAGGGTATAAAGGTTGCGACAGGTGGAAGCGTATGTCTTAATCAAACCTCCAACCTATGTTTTACTGTACACTGTAGACAGACATTATGGGTAGGGTAATAAAGGTTGGACTAGAGGACGTATGTCCTTAATACCAACCTTCCAATACTATGTTACTATGTACTGTTTATACATACATCTTATGGGTAGGTATAAGTTTGGACTAGGATGGCACGTAATGTCTTTATACAACCTCCAATACTGATGTTACGTTTATTTAACTGTTTATACAGACATTATGGGTAGGTATAAAGGTTTGGACTAGATGGACGTATGTCTTTATACACCTCCAATTACTCTGTACTATGTAACTGTTCTACAGACCATTATGGGTAGGGTATTAAAGGTTGGACTAATGGACGTAAGGTCTTTATCCAACCTCCAATACTATGTTCCTATGTACGTTATACAGACATGATGGTAGGGTCTATAGGTTGGACTAGATGTACCTATGTCGTTTACAACCTCCAATACCTGTTACTATGTAACTGTTATCAGACATTATGGGTAGGGTATAAGGTTGGACTATATGGGACGTATGTCTTTATACAACCTCCATATATGTTACTATGTACTGTTATAACAACATTATGGGTAGGGTATAAGGTTGGACTAGGTGGGACGTATGTCTTATACAACCTCCAATAATATGTTCCATGTAACTGTTATACAGACACTAGGATAGGGTATAAAGGTTGACTAGATGGACGTATGTCTTTTTTTTTTTTTTTTATAACAACCTCCATACTATGTTACTATGTAACTGTTATACAGACATATAATGGTTAGGTATAAAGGGTTTTTGGAACTAGATGACGTATTTATTTATACAACCTCCATACTATGTTACTAGTAACGGTTTTACAGACATTGTGGGTTAGGGTATAAATGTTGGACTATATGGACGTATGTCTTTATACAACCTCCAATACTATGGTTTTACTATTTACCTTTAGCAGACATTGTGGGTGGGGTCTAAAGGTTGGACTAGATGGATTTAGTCTTTAGAAACCTCCCATACGATGTTACTATGTAACTGTTATACAGACATTATGGGTGGGGTATAAGGTTGGACTAGATGGACGTATGTCTTTATACAACCTCCAATCTAGTTCTAGTAACTGTTATACCGACATTATGGTGGTGTAAAAGGTTGGACTAGATGACGTATGTCTTTAATACCACCTCCACTACTATGTTACTATGTCCTGTTAGAGACTTATGGATCGGGTATAAGGTTGGATTAGATGGACGTAGTTCTTTATACAACTCCAATACTATGTACTATGATAACTGTTATACAGACATTATGGGTAGGGTAGAAAGGTTGACTAGTGGACGTATGTTTTATAGAACCGCCAATGCTATGTTACTATGTAACTGTTATACCGACCATATGGGTAAGGTTGGGTAAAGGTTGGACTAATGGACGTATGTCTTTATCACCTCCAATACTAATGTTACTAGGTACTGTTATACCGACACTTTGGGTGGGTATAAAGGTTGGACTGATGGGGAAAACGTTTGTCTTTATACAACCTCCAATACTATGTTTACTATGTAACTGTTATACAGACATTATAGGTAGGTATAAGGGTTTGGACTAGAGGACGTATGTCTTTATACAACCTCCACTACTACTTCTATGTCAAACGGTTAAGACGACATTATGGGTAGGGTCTAAAGGTTGGACTAGATGGACGTATGTCTTTTTTTTTTTTTTTATACCACCTCCATACTACGTTACTATGTACTTTAGACGACATTAATGGTCGGGTATAAAGTTGGACTAGATGGCCGTATGTCTTTTACACCTCCAATACTAGTACTTATGTAACTGTTTACAGACCTTATGGGTAGGTATAAAGTTGGACTAGATGACGTAGTCTTTATCCACCTCCAATACTATGTTATTATGTAACTGTTATACAGACAGTACGGGTAGGGTATAAATGTTGGACTATATGGAACGTAGGTCTTTATCCCACCTCCAATACGATGTTTCTACTTCACTGTTTATACAGACGTATAGTAGGGTATAAAGGTTGGACTAGATGGACGTCTTCTTTATACAACCTCCAATACTATGTTACGATGTTATTTAACTAGCCTGATACCTGTTTTGCTCCCGTGATGCTGTGTAGTCCTGCAATGGGTGAATTCACGCACACACACAATCTCCCTTTATCACTCAGCCTGGGAAATTCACAGACGACCATCACATTACATTTAGTGATCAGATTCATGTGAGCGGTGAAGGTTAGCAGGTGATAAATAACTTTGTACTCATCTATTCCACCAGTCATGGTCTTGATTATGAATTGGCGGAGGGGCACAGAACAAGGGCACATGATACATTGTTTATGTCCCATAAGGTTCCTTACATTCAGCTTACCTGCAGACCATCCCGCCTCATTCAATCAATTCCGGGAACCCCGCCTTTCCCGTATCTACTTTTCGACCGACCTACTGTTCAGGCGGGACCTCCCCAGCCGCCGCCGCAAAAGATCAAGAAAGGCGGTTCCTCCGAATTGATGAATGTTGCTTTATTGGTCTGCAAGTAAAGCGCTGCTGTATGCGGTCCATGACCCTGCTCAGCTCTTAAAACAACATTACATTTGTCCCTTTTGATATGGACTAGGCTAAACTAGCGCGTTTTCCCAACGCTTACTATAGCGCTTCTCCGCCATCTGCGCATTGAGACAAACTCACGGCAGTGCATGACAATGTGGATGCAACATTACATTGTGCTTCAGTTCTATTTCAGAGCCATACGTTTCCGAATCTCCCGCAAGCACAGCACAAACAGACAGGCTCTTTCCACTCGCCTTACGGTCCTTCCAGTGCTGCCTCACCTATCAGTGTATACGAATAGCACCTAATAATCCCACTACAACGCACAAATCGTGCCACGAACGTACGCCTTGATTGCCTGGTGAGATATCTTTCTGTGTTGTCACGCGCGTTTGCGCATGTTGTTTTTTTTGTAATTTTATATAAAAAACGCATGTGTTTGTGTAAAAAAATGGTGCCGCAAAACTCAAGCGCAAATGCGTACACAGTGGAAATCACATGAATTTTTGTGTTCCGACAATTCCCGTTAACCAACAACGTGTGCGCGACGCGATACAAAAAAAGTTAGTGTGGCCTATCCCTAAGTATAAGCATGGAAAGACGCGACTTAATCTGGGTTACACACAGTAAACGATAAAGCCCCAATACCGTCAGATCCACGTATCGGAGGAGCTTATCGGTACTGTGTGTACCGTCGTTTCCCGACGAGCACGGGCCGCCGAACGCTTGTTCGGGAAAGACCGAAAATTCCATCGGCCGCGGTAGACTCCCTATAGAGGAGTCTAGTGCGACCAATGGAAACACCAGTCCCGAGCGTTCTCCCATGATGGGATATGATGTGTATATACTGGTATTATGTGTATATGTGTGATATGTGTGTATATGATGTATATATGCTGTGTTATACTGTGTATATGGTGTGTAGATGATGTGTATATGATGGTATATGGTGGTTATTAGATGTGTATTATACTGTGTATATGATGTTGTATGTTGTGTATATGTGTGTATCTGATGTGTATATGATGTGTATATGACTGTGTATCTACTGTGTATAGATGTGTATATGATGTGTATATGATGTGTATATGTGTGTGTATATGATGGTATGTGCTGTTGTATATGCGTGTATAGCTGTGTTATGATGGTCTATGTGTTGTATATGCTGTGTATGTGCATGTGTATAGATGTAGTATATGTGTGTATATGATGTGTATATACTGTGTATATGATGTGTACTATGATGTGTATGATGTGTATATGATGTATATATGATGATGCTATTATATCTGTGTATATGATGTTATATGATGTGTATTATGTGATATATATATATGATGGTATATGGTGTAATGATGTTATATGATGTGTCTATGATGTGTATATGATGTGTATATGCTGTGTATATGATGTGTATATGACGTTATATGATGTGTATTGAATCTGTGTATATTGATGCTTGTATATGTTGTGGATGTATACTATGTATATACTGTGTATATGATGTGATATGATGTGTATATGGATGTGTATATGATGTGTATATGATGTGTATGATGACTGTGTATATAATGTGTATGATGATGGATGTAATGATGTGTATATGATGTGTATTGATGTATATATGTGATGTGGTATATGATGTGATATGATGTGTATATGTGTGTATATATTATGTGTATATACTGTGATATGATGTGTAATGATGTGTAATGATGTGTATATAGGTGTACTATGATGTGTATATGATGTGATATATCGTGTATATGATGTGTATATAGTGTGTATATGATGTGTATAGCTGTGATGTGTATATGCTGTGTATATACCTGTGGTATGTGATGTGTATATGATGTGTTATGATTGTATATGATGTGTAATGATGTGTATATGAGTGTGTATATATGTATAGGCTGTATATATGATGTGTATATGATAGTGTATATATGTATACTGTGTATATGATGTGTAATGCTGTGGTATGTGATGGTATAGTGGGTTTATATGTGTTGTAGTGGACGTGTGGTATGATGTGTATATAATGAATGTTGTTATGATGTGTATATGGATGTGTTATATTGTGATATATGATGTGTATATGATGGTGTATATGATGGTAATGATGGGTATATGATGTGTATATGCTGTGTATATGATGTGTATATGATGTGTATATGATGTGTATATGATGTGTATATGATGTGTATATGATGGGTATATGATGTGTATGTGCTGTGTATATGATGTGTATGTGATGTGTATATGATGTGTATATGATGTGTATATGATGTGTATGTGATGTGTATATGATGTGTATATGATGTTCATAGGGAGAATGCTCAGGACTGTGTGTATGCAGATATTGCAGATCCTGTCTGTCATCTTTCAGTAATCTGTACGGTGTGTACCCAGCTTTACAGATATTGTACTGCGTAGTGACTGTCAACAGATAATATTAAATATAACTTTAAAGATTTTTATCTTGTAATTTGGACAGAAAGAAAATCCTGCAGGTCCCTTAAGGGGTTAAATCAATTTAATTATCACTAGGCTCAGAGTAAAACATCATCCCTCTCTGTTATAGGGAGTTTAATGGCTTGGAAATAATTAGCCAATTACACACAGCGCTGGTCCTTATATAGACCTTCTGCTGCTCTCTATTCAACAGAACTAATATAGATACCAAGTTTCTTTTCAAGGAAATCTGTGAGCAGATCTGCAGTCACGTGGGATAGTAAGATACTAGATGGGAAACTCTATTCTCAATATCACTCAGCGAACTTACCCAATACGGTTTAGAATTACGGCAATTATAATTATTGTTATAGCGTCAACATTCTCCGTGGCGCTTTACAGTTGCATTAATATACATGAGGAAAACATACATGTTACATATAAGGATAGTGCAAGTAATAAACTTGTAGGATAAGGTAATTACCACTAAGGGCACGGCCACACTGCAACGCAAAAGCAATCACACGCGATTTCATGTGCGATTTTGTTGCATTTGCGCATGCGTTTTTTTATTAAGTATTGGAAAACGCATGCGATTTAAAATGCGGAATGCAAATCGCAATCACTAGCGCATCGCACCCGAAAATCGCAGCAGTTTGCCTAGCCCTAAGGGTTAAACCACACTAGAACGTTTCTCGTGTGCTTACGATCGTGTTTTGCAATCCATTTTCACGTGGGAAACACACGGCAGACTAACACAATATGGGTGGCTATGCATTGGTTTGCGAATTCCATGCACTCCGATAATAGAATACTAGCGGAATCGCAAACACATGGTAACGCAGATCAGATGCCAAACATTGCATTTACGCATTGTAGTGTGGCCAGAGCCTAAACCCTTCCAGGGTCGGGGGGACCTTTAAGGCTGGGTACACACCAGCCAATATTTTCGGCCCACCGACCGATTCACGGCAATTTCGGCCAGCCACAACTGACATTGATCATTCGTTTGTCCGGATCGGACGAACGGACGATCAGACATGTCGGAAAATTCCGATCGATCGTGCGGTTCCCTAAGCGACCGCACAATCGATTGTTCGCAAATTCACCCGTGGCCAAATTTGTCGCGACCAACAGACAAATAGTCCTCCCATGTGTACCCAACCTAAGTGTTAAAGGCCCATACACATGTTAAATAATTAGATCATTTCACTGATTTGGTAAACAGTCAAGCTTTTACGGCTAGGCCACACTAACGCGTTTTTCACACAATTTTGTATGCGGTTTTGGTTAGAATGGAAATCACAGGAACGCAAAAGTTCACGCGATTTCCGATGCGCATCCGTTTCCGTTTTGTGATCACCTTTTTTGTGCAAAAGCATGCGTTTCCGTAATGTTAAATCGCAAATTCGCATGCGCAAACGTGGAACAACGTACAACGCATTAGAATCATGTGTGATAACACTCGCGATTATGCGTGCACTTCGGTGCGCGGTCGTGGGGCTTCAGCCTAAATGTGCATTGCCGTCCTGCATACTGTGGCCTCAGCCTAAGAGTAATATTGTCAAATTAGATCCAGTGTGTTTAAAGGGGAAGTGAATGGACTGGCATCTTAATAATTCTGTGAAACTGCACATGGGAGACTTATCATTATTATTAGTAATAGTAGTAGTATTGTTCATAATATTATGTTTAGTTTTATATAAAGCTGATTGGTAATGTGTGTGTGCAATAACATTCCCTCTATTAACACCTTCACCCAATGAGCTGCCATGCTGCTTTCTATAGCACCAAATTAAACAGAAGTAGCCACTTCCTCATGTGTTCTCTAATTTCTACTATTGCCAAGTTTATCATGCACACACTGTAATGATGGAATGCACAGAAAGGCTAATGGAGCATGCTGGGAGTTATAGTCAAGAAGGCCATGCACAATCTTCAATGCTTGGCCTCTGTACAATAAACAAATATATATGTGTGTGTTTTATGAACAGCCATGGATCAGTGTAAAAGCATTTATCTTATTAAGTTAACCTCTTCACCTTAAAAGGTTAAAGGGTAAATAAATGACTTTACCAGAGATTGTCTAGTGATTTCAATGACCCTTTCTCTATAAAAATGACTTTTAAACCACATAAAGTTCTGGTCTTGAGAGTATCAGACCCAGGGTTCAATCTGATTTCCCCTGAGTGGTCCCCCCCCCCCCCCTATCAGACTGTGACAGCTGATTATTTACTTTATATGAAGAAATGGACCCAGATGGCACTGCACCTTTAAATTTAGGTCACATGACTGTTCCTGTAACATTGCCCAGCTCAGAGTATCCAAATGGTGTAATACACAGATCACTATTCACAACACTATATATACATCCCAGTACAGATATTTTATTATAGTATAATTAATACTACAGTATATTGTATAAGGTCACGAACTCCCTTGTGACTTTTAATATCCTTATAATTTACAGTAGAGTGTATAATCCACTATATATGACCATTTTGCATTTTTAGTAACATGCTAGGTGAAGGGCCCAAATTCTTCATTCCCATCCAGTTACTGGTCAGGACTGTAGCTCTAAAGCAATGTTACTGACAGCCCCATTCATACAGAATACACAGTCTGCCAATTAATACCAGAAACAGAACCAGCTGCCAGATTAAAGGCAATATTACATTCCTATTGTAATAACCATTTAGTAAGAAGGACTGGTCATTATGTCACTGTGATGACGTGTTATGTATCAACTGTATAGTAACAAATCCTTCTCTGGTTCTATATAGATAATAAAACTATAATTGTGGGTGGGGAAGTTCCTCTTTTGAAACATTTACAACAATTAAGAATACCCAAGAACATGACTAACAAATTATACTGTGTTCTATGTATTTAATGTAATATTCATTTTATTTAGATTTTTAATGTTATCCCAATGCTCTGCACTGGAGACAAAGTCACAAAGTAACTTGTTCCAATCTGACATGGTCCCATGTTACAATATGGCAATAAACCAGCATTTATATCTAGATATATTGTAGGAACAATCTAGATAAAAAATAACTAAACATCTGTTGCCATTTACATATAATTTACGATCCACTCTCTCTAATGAAAGGTCATTTGAAAACAATTTAGCTAATCTTAACCTTTTTTTTAGCCTTAAATAATTATTCCTAGTACCAAGCAGGAGACAAAAAAGAAACAATGTAACTATATTCTAGTACCAAACAGGAGACAAAAAAGAAACAATGTAACAATATTCTAGTACCAAACAGGAGACAAAAAAGAAACAATGTAACCTATATCTAGTACCAAACAGGAGACAAAAAAAGAAACAATGTAACAATATTCTAGTACCAAACAGGAGACAAAAAGAAACAATGTAACTATATTTCTAGTACCAAACAGAGACAAAAAAGAAACATGTACAATATTCTAGTACCAAACAGAGAACAAAAAAACAATGTAACACTATTCTAGTACCAAACAGAGAACAAAAGAAACATGTAACATATCTAGACCAAACCGAGACAAAAAAGAAACAATGTAACAATATTCTAGTACCAAACAGGAGACAAAAAAAAACAATGTAACATATTCTAGTAACCAAAAGAGACAAAAAGAAACATGTAACAATATTCTAGTACCAAACAGGAGACAAAAAAGAAACATGTAACATATTCTAGTACCAAACCGGAGACAAAAAAGAACAATGTAAAATATTCTGTACCAAACACGAACCAAAAAGAAAACATGTAACAATATTCTAGTACCAAACAGGAGACAAAAAAGACAATGTAACATATTCTAGTACCAAACAGGAGACAAAAAAAGAAACAATGTACAATATTCTAGTACAAACACAAGACAAAAAGAAACCATGTACCAATATTCTAGTACCAAACAGGAGACAAAAAAAGAAACAATGTAACATATTCTAGTACCAAACAGGAACAAAAAAAACAATGATACAATATTCTGTTCAAACAGGAGACAAAAAGAAACAATGTACCAATATTCTAGTACCAACAGAGACAAAAGAAACAATGTACAATATTCTAGTACCAAACAGGAGACAAAAAAGAACAATGTAACTATATTCTAGTACCAAACGGAGACAAAAAAGAAACAATGTAACAATATTCTAGCAAACAGAGACAAAAAAAGAAACAATGTACTATATTCTAGTACCAACCAGGAGACAAAAAAACAATGTAACATATTCTAGTACCAACAGAACACAAAAAAACATGTAACAATATTCTGTACCAACGGAGCAAAAAAAAACAATTAACATATCTAGTACCAAACAGAGACAAAAAAGAAAACATGTACTATATTCTAGTACCAAACAGGAGACAAAAAAGAAACAATGTAACTATATTCTAGTACCAAACACGAGACAAAAAGAAACAAGTAACAATATTCAGTTTCCAACAGGAGACAAAAAAGAAACAATGTAACAATATCTCTTGTTTCAAACAGGAGACAAAAAGAAAACAATGTAACAATATTCTAGTACCAAACGGAGACAAAAAGAAACTGTAAACTTCTAGTACCAACAGGAGACAAAAAAGAAACAATGTAACAATATTCTAGTACCAAACGGAGACAAAAAGAAACAATGTAACAATATTCTAGTCCAAACAGGAAAAAAAGAAACATGTAACATATTCTAGTACCAAACAGGAGACAAAAGAAACAATGTAACAATATTTCTAGTACCAACAGGAGACAAAAAAAAAACAATGTAACATATTCTAGTACCAAACAGGAGACAAAAAAGAAACAATGTAAATATTCAGTACCAAACCGGAAGAACAAAAGGAAACATGTAACAATATTCTAGTACCAAACAGGAGAACAAAAAGGAAACATGTAACTATATTCTATACCAAAACGAGACAAAAAGGACCAATTTAACATATGCCAGTAACAACAGAGACCGAAAAGAAACATGTAACAATATTCTAGTACCAACAGGAGACAAAAAGAAACAATGTAACAGTATTCTATCCAAACAGGAGACAAAAGAAAACAATGTACCATATTCTATACCAACATGAACAAAAAAGAACAATGTAAAAATATTCTATTCCAACAGGAGAAAAAAAGAAACAATGTAACAATATTCTAGTACCAAACAGGAGACAAAAAAAACAATGTAACTATATTCTAGTACCAAACAGGAGACAAAAAAGAAACATGTACACAATTTCTAGTACCAAAACAGGAGACAAAAAGAAACACATGTAACCATATTCTAGTACCAACCGGAGACAAAAAGGAACAATGTAACATATTCTAGTACCACCAGGAGACAAAAGAAACCATGTAACTATATTCTAGTCCAAACCGGAGACAAAAAAGAAATGTACAATATTCTAGTACACAGGAGACAGAAAAGATAACATGTAACATATTTCCAGTCCAAACCGGAAACAAAAGGACAATGTCACCAATATTCTAGTACAAACAGGAGACAGAAAAGAAACAATGTAACAATTTCTAGTACCAGTCATAGACAAAAGAGAAACAATGTAACATTATTTTAATCCCATGTCACAGATACTTGTATTGCTGTCATCAGAAGCAACAGCCTTTGACCTTGATTTTCCTATGACAGGTTAGTTGCAATGTGGATATTGTCTGTTTCTCTTTTATGAATGTATCAAACAAAATACTTAATTTAAGACTTGTTAGTAATGTGGCAGAGACATAATAAACAGATCGTTCCAATGGCTAACAATGTTTTTATGACTAAATTTCTGTGCTGATCAATAAGTAAACAAATTAAATATTGGCAAAATCAATGATTAATAAATTCTTAATCTGGTTAATCATGTTTTGTTTATTTTAGTGGTATGGTGGCTTTGTTCCAGATAGAAACAGGGAACTGTAACCTCCATGATTGGACTTTTAATTGTTTTATGGTATGCAATGGAAATCTTCCAGATGTTAGATCAGGGGAATCTGGTCAGTTACACACTGATAATAAGATATTACACAGGCTGGGATTTTTTATGACATTACTTGTATCAAGACAAAGAGACATTGTTTTGCAATCTATCACCAGTTAGGGAACTGTGTGTCATAAACAGTTGAATGATTATTTCAGCCAGTTTTTATAATTAAGTTTTCTTATCTCCTATTGGGCCTTTCTAAACTGTCTCTTATTGCTGTTTGAAAAAAAACAGCCATCTAATCAAAGATTAAACACCTCTTATAAATGGAATCAACATTGTAGTTCCTGTAATGACTCTCATTAGACTATGAATGGGATGAAAGGATTGCTGTGTGTAGGGGACAGACTTTACCTTCTGAAACCAGCATAGAGGTATAAACAGAGGCAGGATTAATAATCCCTCATTAACCTGATCAACCAAAGGGGAATTATTACAATTAGGCTACTGTGTACTATGTAACATTAAAGAAACATCTGTTAGAATTTAAATTTGATCTCAGATAGATAGATAGATAGATAGATAGAAGATAGATAGATAGATATAGAGGAGTACAGAATAATAGATAGAGGGGGTAGATATCAGATGATAGATCGATAATTATAAGGATAGTAGATAGATGGTAATAGATCGATAGATATCGATAGATCGATAGATGATAGATAGATAGACAGATATACAGATAGACAGATACCGAAAAGACAGATAAACAGCTGGATAGATAGATAGATAGATAATAGATAGATAGATAGATCGATGATGAATCGCTATCTATATAGCTCGTAGAGAGGAGTAAGATAATAAGAGGGGTAGATCTATCGTAGATCGTGATCGATAGATAGATCTAGCAAGAGGGGTATCTAGTCTATCGATCTCATCGCTCCTCCCCGAGGGGTGCTCGCTCGCTGCTAGACGCTATCATCCCCGCTCCTCGCCCGCTCGCTCTCCCCCTACTACCCGCGTGGTGTCCCCTCGCTCGCTCGCTCTCTCGCTCGCTCGCTGCTCACGCTAGTAGATCGATCGCTCGTATCGATAACATGATAGACGCTAGCTGATGATATGATAGATAGATACTTAGATGTATGATAGTAGATAGAAGATATAGCACGAATAGCACATAGCAATAGATAAGATATAATAGATAGAAGAGATAGATAGATATAAGATAGATAGATAGATAGATAGACGACACGACAAACGACAAACATATCATTTTATAGTTTCATAGCCAGATAGGTGAATAGGGATTTAATTGATTCTATTTGACACTGTTTGAACATTTAACATTAAATTAACCCCACCACTGATTTTTTTTTATTTTTTTTTGTTTGTATGAAATGAAAAGACGTTTGGACCATGTTACATCGTAGACAAGCACTGAATGGAAACGAAATGAGCTGATGGATCTTTATACTAATCAGTTTTTATTCTTTGTATATCTAAAGAAAGACAATTTGTAATGAAACAACAAAAAGGATCAACTCACTGCTTGAACAGGAACTGACACATTAAAGTTACAATGTTACTAATGTTTACAATGTTTACATGTCACTAAGTGTTACAATGTCACCAATGTTACAATGTCACTAATGTTACAATAGCACCATGCACCAATGTTACAATGTCACTAATGTTACAATGTCACCAATGTTACCACACAATGTCACTAATGTTACATGACAATGTTACAATGTCACTATGTACATGTCACCAAAGTCACCAATGTTACAATGTCACTAAGTTACAATTCACCAAAGGTCACCAATGTTACAATGTCACCAATGTTACAGATGTCACTAATGGTACTAATGTTCCAATGTCACACTGTTACATGTCACTAATGCTACAATGTCCCTAATGTTTCTAATGTTGTCAATGTTACATGTCACTAATGTTACAATGCCACTAATTTTCAATGTTACAATGTCATTAATGTTACAAGTCACCAAAGACAACCAATGTTACAATGTTACATGTCACTAATGTACTATGTACAATGTCACATTTCAATTACAATGTCACTAATGTTACAATGTCACTAATGCCTACAATCTGTCCTAATGTTACTAATGTTACAATGTCACTAATGTTACTAATGTTACAATGCACTAATGTTACAATGTTTACAATGTCATTAATGTTACAATGTCACTAATGTCACAATGTCATTAATGTTCACTATGTTACAATGTCACTATGTCACAATGGCCACTAATGTTACAATTCACATGTACAGTGCAAATGTCAATGTCCTAGTTACTATGCCACTAAAGTTACAATGTCACTATAATTTTAAAATGTCACTAATGTTACAAATGTTCCAGTATGTTTACCATGTGACTATGTCAATAATGTAACAATGTTAGCAAGCAATGTCACTATTGTCACAAATTATACTAATGTTACGCCAACTCATGGTGTGTAACAATGTTACAACTGTTCTGCAATGTTTGAACTTGTCCATGGTGTAATGTTCCAATGTTCACCGGAATTTACATGTTTTCTAATGTTACAACGAGTGTTTACTATGGTCTACAGTGTACAATTAATGTTCAAGTTCATTTACATGTCACAAATGTTCCAATGTTTTAATCAAATGTTACTATGTTACATGTTCCCAGTTTACTATTTCTTTCATATTTTTCATGTTAATGTACCAATGTTATATTTCCCAGTGTTATTAATGTTACTATATTTCTAATTGTCCCAGTATTACTAATGTTACATGTTTTTATGTTTTGTTACAACATGTTACCAATTTTCTATTTTCCTATTTAAATGTTCCAGCATTATTATGTTACTATATTTCTAATATTACTAATGTTACATTTTTCCATGTTTTGTTACAATGTCACTAATGTTACAATGTTACTAATGTATGTATGTAGGGTTTTATTTATAAAGCGCCAGTTGGTATCTGCACTGTACATTATAACAATACAATCATACAGTATTATGTATATTTTTATTTTAATAGCGCCACTTGGTACACACGCGCTGTACATTATAACAATACAGATTATACAGTATGTATGTATATGTTTATTTATATAGGCCACTTGGGTACACAGCGGCTGTACATTTATAGCAATACGATTGATACAGTATGTATTATATGTTTATTATATGCGCCACTTGGGTACACAGCGCTGTACCATTATAACATCAGATTATACAGTAGTATGTAATGTTTATTTATATACGCGCACTACTTGGGTACACAGCGCTGTACATTTAACAATACAGATTATACAGATTGTATGTATATGTTTTATTTATCGCCACTAGGGGCCGCAGCGCTGTACATTATAACAATACAGATTTACAGTATGTATGGATATGTTTTATTTATATAGCGCCACTTGGGTACGCAGCGCTGTACATTATAACAATACAGATTATACAGTATGTATGTATATGTTTATTTTATAGCGCCACTTGGGTACACAGCGCTGTACTTTATAACATACAGATTATACAGTATTATGTATATGTTTATTTATATACGCCACTTGGTAACAGCGGACTTATCACAACACATATACAGTATGTATTTATTGTTTTATTTATATAGCGCCCACTTGGGTACCACGCTGTACATTATAACACACAGATATACAGTATTGGATGTATATGTTTATTTATATAGGCGCCACTTGGGTACACACAGCGCTGTACATTATAAAATACAGATTATACAGTATGTAGTATATGTTTATTTATATAGCGCCACTTGGGACACAGCGCTGTACGTTATAACTACAGATTATACAGTATGTATGTATATGTTTTTTATATAGCGCCCACTTGGGGACACAGCGCTGTACGTTATAACTACAGATTATACAAGTATGTATGTATATGTTTATTTTATATAGCGCCACTTGGGGCGCAGCTCTGTACATTATACAATACAATTACATGTATGTATGTATATGTTTTTTATATAGCACCACTTGGGACGCAGCGCTGTACATTATAACAAAAGATTATACGTATGTATGTATATGTTATTTATGTAGCGCCCTTGGGACGCGCGTGTAATTATAACAATACAGATACAGTATGTATACATGTTTATTATGTAGCGCCACTTGGGGACACAGGGCTGTACATTATAACAATACAGATTATACGTATGTATGACATGTTTTACTTATATAGCGCCACTTGGAGACACAGCGCTGTACATTATAACAATACAGATTATACAGTATGTATGTACATGTTTACTTATATAGCGCCACTTGGGGATGCAGCGCTGTACATTATAACAATACAGATTATACAGTATGTATGTATATGTTTATTTATATGGCGCCACTTGGGTACCCACGCTGTACATTATAACATTACAGATTATACAGTATTTATGTTATATGTTTATTTATATAGCGCCACTTGGGGACGCAGCGCTGTACATTATAACAATACAGATTATACAGTATGTATTTATATGTTTATTTATATAGCGCCACTTGGGTACGCAGCGCTGTACATTATAACAATACAGATTATACAGTATGTATGTATATGTTTATTTATATGGCGCCACTTGGGGACGCAGCGCTGTACATATACAATACAGATTATACAGTATGTATGTATATGTTCATTTTTGGCGCCACTTGGGTACA
This sequence comes from Hymenochirus boettgeri, assembly GCA_019447015.1. NCBI lineage: Eukaryota > Metazoa > Chordata > Amphibia > Anura > Pipidae > Hymenochirus > Hymenochirus boettgeri. Next base: position 151,195,170 of record CM033477.1, on the reverse strand, counting down.
CAGCGCTGTACATTATAACAATACAGATTATACAGTATGTATGTATATGTTTATTTATATAGCGTCACTTTGGGACGCAGCGCTGTACATTATAACATACAGATTATACAGTATGTATGTATATGTTTCTTTATTTATATAGCGCCACTTGTGGGTACACAGCGCTGTACATTATAACATAACAGATTATATACAGTTTTATGTATATGTTTATTTATATAGCGCCACTTGGGGACACAGCGCTGTAACTTTTATAAAATACAGAGTACCACAAACAAGGGGATAAGTGCCATTATACGATAGATAAAATGAAATTAAATACATTTCATACATCGGTTAAAAAGCATATATATAAATTATGTATAAATGGATATAAGTGCAACAAGTCGTACACTTTAAGAATGAGACCCCTGCCCCCAAAGACTTACAATCTACGTGCAATGTCACTAATGTTACAATGTCACTAAGTTACGTGTTTCTAATGTTACTATGTTACTTATCTTACATGTTTCTCTAATATTACAATGTTACTAGTTACTATGTTTCTAATGTTGCTATGTTTCTTATCTTACATGTTTCTAATATTACAATGTCCACTATGTTACTATGTCACTATATGTTACAATGTCACTAATGTTACAACAATGTTTCTACTGTTACTATGTTACTTATCTTACAATGTTTCTAATATTACAATGTCACTAATGTTCTGATTCACTATGTTCAATGTCACTAATGTTACAAATGTTTCTAAGGTTACCATGTTACTTATCTTACAATGTTTCTAATGTTACAATGTCACTAATGTTACCAATGTTTCTAATGTTACTATTTTACTTATCTTACAATGTTTCTATATTCAATGTCACTAATGTCCAATTCCTAATGTAACAATGTTACTATGTTTTCTAATGTTACTATGTTACTTATCTTACAATGTTTCTATATTACAATGTCCACTAATGTTACAATGTTTCCTAATGTTACCAATGTTACTGTTACATGTTTGTAATGTTCCAATGTAATGGAGAGTCATAGATTCCACTTTCAGTCAGTGACATAGTTACAATAACAGATTGAAATGTGTCATTTTCCCAAAGGAATCTAACATTCCGGTTTTGAATATAAATAGCAAAACATATTTTCATTCCCAGAACCACTATCTATCTATCTCTATCTATCTCTCTATCTATTTTTCTGTCTATTCATCTGTCTTTCTGTCTGTCTGTCTATCTATCATCTATCTATCTGTCTGTCTGTCTATCTACTATCTATCTATCTTCTACTGTCTGTCTTCGTCTGTCTGTCTGTCTGTCTGTCTATCATCTATCTATCTATCTATCATATATCTACTATCTATCTATCTATCTATCTATCTTATCTGTCTATCATCTATCTATCTATCTATCTATCTATCTATCTCTTCTGTCGTCTGTCTGTCTCTGTCTATATATCTATCTATCTATCTCTTCTGTGTCTTCTGTCTGTCTATCTAACTATCTATCTAATATGAAGCCTCTCTCTCACACACATTATATCCAGGATAACACCAGTATACAGTTTAGGATCAGTTGCATTGCCATGTATTATCTTATCCCCCAATCCTTATCTATCTCCCCAGTGTTATAGCAAGATGTGTTCTTTTCCCTGTACTTAATGTGTTCAGTAGAAATGACCTGGTTAGTGATCTGTGACAGGGGGTGAATGGGAGGGACCAGAAGGTAATGAGATATTAGTGTAATATTCCCACTTAGAAGGAACAAGGGGCGGAGCTAAACACTATTTGGGAGCCAATAGGAAGCAGGGGCCAGGGTTGAGGGAAAGATCATAGAAAGGAGGCACAGGGGAGTAGGAGAAGTATAAGGGTCGAGTGAGAATGTCTGGGAGAATATACAGCAGGACGGGAGAAAGCTCAATGTGTGTCCAGTGGTGACTGGGAGAGCTCCATGTGTGTCCAGTGGTGACTGGAGAGGCTCCATGTGTGTCCAGTGCTGACTGGGAAGGCTCCATGTGTTGTCCAGTGCTGACTGGGAGCCATGTCCCCCTGAACTAGTCCCCAATTCCATCCAATCATGTCCCTCCACAGAACCAGCACTGACCCCATCTAACACCCTCAGCCTATAGTGTCCTGTTACCTGACCCACCCCACCAGAGTGTCCCGACCTTCTCTCCCAGCCAATCCCCTGCAGACTGAGGACCAATGCAGAAGCCCATGGAGAACTCCCAGAAGTTCAGAATCGACTCCCTGCTGGCTGATGACGCCCCCAGCGGTTGCCCCACCGGAGGGACGGGAACACCTGCTGTCCCAGGCTGTGTCTGTCTCCAGCTCTTCCCCAAAGCCGGTTTCCTGCCCGTGCACGGACTGTACCCCGCACGCCCCTCTACCCCCTGCCCCCCACGGGGGGCTCCTCACTTCCCCTACTCCGGGTTCTCCCAGCCCCCTGTCCTGGACATGAAACATCAAGCACGGCTCTTCCCTGGAGCACTGGCTGAGAGCCGGACTACTCCTGCACCGGGGACCGGACCTGCACAGTGAGTACCAGGGGGGTGGGGAATGTAACCGAAGGAACCTCACCTCAGTACATGTATTACTAATACATACTGATACTGTACTTATACATACTGACATGTATGCTATACATCTGTACGATATCATGTACTTATACATGGATACATTACGATATACTATACTGTACTAATACATACTGATACATGTACTTATACTACGATACTGTACTGATATATCTATACATGTACCGATACATACATGTACTTATACATACTGATACATGTACTGATATGACTGATACATACTGATACATGCTGATATTTACTGATACATGTGCTGATATATACCGATACATGTGCTGATATATACTGATACATACACGTACTGATACATGTACTGATACATACTGATACTGTACTGAACATACACTTACTGATAATACTGATACATGTACTGATACATACTGATACATACACGTACTGATACTACTGATACATGTACTGATATATACTGATACAGTACTATACATGTGCTGAATATACTTATACATGTGCTGATACATACTGATACATGTGCTGGTACATACTGATTACATCTTACTGATATACTGATACATGTGCTGATATATACTGCTGCATGTGCTGATATTACTGATACATACTGATACATGTGCTGATAAATACTGATACATGGTACTGATATATACTGATACATGTCTGATCATACTGATACATGTACCTATATATACTGATACATGTACTGATATATACTGAATACATGTGCTAATACTCTGATACATGTGCTTATACATACTTATACATATACGATATATACTGATACATGTACTGTTATATACAATACATTGCTGATACATACTGATACTGTCACTGATAATACTGATACATACTGATACAAGTACTTATTTATACTGATACATGTGCTGATATTTACTGATAATGTACTGATATATTGTACTGATATATACTGATACATGTACAGATATATACTGATACATGTGCTGATTTTATATGTTGATACGTACTGATACATGTACTGATAATACTGATGCATTACTGATACATGTGTGATACATACTGATACATGTACTGATTATACTGATACATGTGCCTGGTATTATATTGATTCATGTGCTGATACATACTGATATATGAACTGACATATACTGATACATGTACTGATACATTGCTGATACATACTGATACATGTACTCATATATACTGACTGTGCTATTTATATCTGATACATGTGCTGATACATACTGATACATGTACTCATATATACTGATACATGTACTGATATATACTGATACATGTACTGATTTCATAGTGCTGATATATACTGATACTGTGCTGATACATACTGATACATGACTGATATTTACTGATACATGTGCTAAATACATACTGATATCATGAACTGATATTTACTGATAATGTGCTGTATACATACTGATAACTGTACTTATATATACTGAGACGTCTATATTCTGTACATGCTGATACATACAAACATGTCTGATATATGCTGATACATGTACTGATATATACTGATACATGTACTGATACTGTGCTGATACATGTACTGATTACAGAGCATGAGCTGATACATACTGATATATGTACAAATAATACTGATATGTGTACTGGTATATAGTGATACATGTACCGATACATGTGCTGATACATACTGATATATACTGATACCTGTGATATACATACTAATACACATACTGATATATACTGATACTGTACTGATATGGTACTGATACATGTGCTGATATAACTGATACAATGTGCTGGTACACTGATACATGTATGATATATACACTGAACATGTACTGATACATGTACTGATATATACTGATGCATGTTCTGATACATACTGATATATACTGATACATATATGGATACACACAGATATATACTGATCATCCTGTACATATACTAATATCTACGAACAAATACTGTATAATACTTATAGCTACAGATACACATACTGATAAACATGATTCATATACTAATATCACTGATATTTACTGATACATACTGATAATTCGGATACTTATACTGATATCTACTGATACATAAGCTATAAATGATATATACGGTTACTATTGATACTTTAACTGATGCATATGATACATGTACTGATATATACTGATACATGTGCTGATACATGTACTAATATATACTGATACAAGTACTAATACTACTGAAAATATCTGATATCTTGATATTATCTGATACATACTGATACATACTTTATATAATAAACATACTAATATATACTGAATATATTGGATCCTACAACAGCCAACGAGACATCTGTTTTCTCAGTATTATCTGCAATGTATCAATGATAGGATATTGCTGATTGTTGTATTGCTGCAGAATATAATTGCACATATCTGTTGTATTCAATTAGATCAACTGACTTAGGATATGTACACTGAAAATGTAACCTATGTTATTAGATAGCTGGGGGCTATAAGCTAACATATAGCTTTTTTTGCTCTTATTCCCTTCCACCTACAAGCCTTTGGGTTCCTGGCATCCTGCCTCCATGGTAAGTTGTCCTGACAAGCTTGCGGATCCGACGGATCAGTATGAGGTGCACCCCTTGAAGAAGGTAAGTATCAATGCAGAGTTGAAGGTAGGCACACTCTGAAGTAGAATCAAATTAACCATTTATTAAGTTGCTGAACAAAGCCATATACACTGTGTGCCTGCATCTTAGGATAAAGGATATACCTTTGAAGATTGTAATGGCAACACTTTGCAAAGAACGTAAATGGTTCAAGAGCGGTGTTAGGAGGACATTTATGTGAAAATAAACCAAGCCTGAATAGAGGTGGGGGGGGGGGTGAGACACCAACTGTCTGCCATGTACAATTCTGTTTTGACACCTTACTCTGGGCGTTCCTATAACACCTCTTACCCACAGCAATCCACCTTGCATTCAGAAGGTCCCTTACACCTGGCTGTGATATGCTTATTGGGACTTTCCAGGGTATTTATCGCCAACATATTCTTGTACAAGTCATTCTGAATTGAGCCATCGGATGACTACGAACCGTCTTCAAGATCTAAACTTCAGTTCAGTTGATCCAACTGAAATACAACAGACATAATTGCACATTATTATTTAAGCTGACCATACACATGCCTGGTAATAAAGAAATCTATATGGAATAGCCATGCAATGGTTGTTGCATGTGTAGACTACCCTAGATTTAGATCTAATCTTAAACTAGGCTACGTAGATCGACTTGATATTTCCGTATTTTGGTCGGCTTGAAATATCTGCGATCATTTACGGTAAATTGTGTAGTCTCCTATGGAAAGCAAGTGTCCGGGGCAACTGTCAGCCATAGCTTATTTTCCGTGATTGACACTATTTGGCCTGGCTGACTGCTCACTGCTGGCTGGGTTCACACAGTATCAATCTTTAGCATTGGGGGCTATGGGTGGCCATCAATCACTGTTGGCTGCTGTGGTGTATAAGTGTTTATTAATGGCTGCACATTGCACTGCCTGTATCATGCTTATAATATAAACACCGACCGGCCTTGCAGCTGGTTATAGACCTCGTCAGTTATAAGGTCACGTAACCCTCTCTGTGGGTCCTGGTCTAATATAAACAGTTAAATAACATCTTGGGTGTATTGTTTGCTAAGAGGGTTTGGAAGAGCAAATCTTTCTATTGTCGCCCACTTCGTCGAAACACCTAATTCTTTATGTACTTAGTGGGAGCTGTGTCTAGTTTGGGATGAGGATTAGCGAGATCCACTGCTCCAATTATAGGACAGCGGTGTGTAAATCAGGATGTATATATCAGTAATGACGGGCATTCCCCTAGATTAATCAGCCCCAGGGCTTGGCTCACTGTTGTTGTGTGGTATGGTGGGAAGCTTTACAGGGTGTGTGAACACAGAGCTTTCAGCTGCTTGTATCTATTCGTGTAATGAAGAATAAATACGCAATTATACACCCATCTGATGTAAAGGCAGTCCTAAACGTGGCCAATATTCCACCACTTTACACTACTTTATAGGAGGTACACCTGCACAAATAAATCTACACTACTTTATAGGAGGTACACCTGCACAAATAATAGTACACTACTTTATAGGGTACACCTGCAAATAAATACTCACTACTTTAGGAGGTACACCTGCACACATAAATACTACACTACTTTATAGGAGGTACACCTGCACACATAATACTACACTACTTTATGGAGTAACCTGCACAATGAGACTACCTACTATAAGCACCTGCAACACATAAATACTACACAACTTTATGGAAGGTACCCTGCACACATAATACTACCTACTTTATAGGAGGTACACCTGCACACAAAATAACTACACTACTTTATAGGAGGTACAACCTGCACAATAAATACTACACTACTTTATAGAGGTACACCTGCCAAATAATACTACACTACTTTATAGGAGGTACACCTGCACACATAAATTACTACACTACTTTATAGTAGTAACCTGCACACATAAATACTACACTACTTTATAGGAGTACACCTGCACACATAATACTACAACTACGTTTAGAGTACACCTGCACACAGAAATAACCTCTTTTATAGAGGTACACCTGCACACATAAATACTACACTACTTTATAGGAGGTACACCTGCACACAATAATACTACACTACTTATAGAGGTACACCTGCACAATAATACTACACTACTTTTAGGAGGTACACCTGCCCAAAATCAAACTTAAAGTACACCTGCACAAATAAATCCTACACTACTTTATAGGAGGTACACCTGCACAAATAAATACTAACTACTTTATAGGAGGTACACCTGCCCAAATAAACTGCACTACTTTATAGGAGGTACACCTGCCAAATAAATACTACACTACTTAATGAGGTACACCTGCAAATAAATACTACACTACTTTATAGGAGGTACACCTGCACAATAATACTACACTACCTTATAGGAGGTACACCTGCACAAATAAATACCTACACTACTTTATAGGAGGTAACCTGCACAAATAAATACTACACTACTTTATAGGAGGTACACCTGCACACAATAAATACTACACTACTTATAGGAGGTACACCTGCACAATATAACTACACTACTTTATTAGGAGGTACACCTGCACAATAAATATACACTAACTTTATAGGAGGTACACCTGCACACATAAATACTACACTACTTTATAGGAGGTACACCTGCACAAATAAATACTACACTACTTTATAGGAGGTACACCTGCACAAATAAATACTACACTACTTTATAGGAGGTACACCTGCACAAATAAATACTAAACTACTTATAGGAGGTACACCTGCAAAATAAATACTACACTACTTATAGGAGGTACACCCTGCACACATAAATACTACACTACTTATAGGAGTACACCTGCACAAATAAATACTACACTACTTTTATAGGAGGTACACCTGCACATAATACAACACTACTACTTTATAGGAGGTACACCTGCACAAATAAATACTACACTACTTTATAGGAGTACACCTGCACAAAAATACTACACTACTTTATAGGAGTCACCCTGCACAATAAACTACACTACTTTATAGGAGTACACCTGCACATATAATACTACACTACTTTATAGGAGGTCACCTGCACAAAAATACACACTACTTTAAGGAGGTACACCTGCACAAAAATACTACACTACTTTATAGGAGGTACACCTGACACATAAATACTACACTACTTATAGGAGGTCCACCTGACACATAAATCTACACTACTTTGAGGAACACCTGCACACAATAAATACTACACTATTTATAGGAGTACACCTGCACATAAATATACACTACTTTATAGGAGGTACACCTCCAAATAATAACACTACTTATAGAGTTACACCTGCACATAAATATACACTACTTTATAGGAGGTACACCTCACACATAAATAGTACACTACTTTTATAGGAGGTCCACCTGCACACATAAATACTACACTACTTATAGGGAGGTACACTGACACATAATATACACTACTTTAAGGAGGTACACCTGCACACATAAATAGTACACTACTTTATAGGAGGTACACCTGCACAAATAAATACTACACTACTTTATAGGAGGTCACCTGCACAAATAAATACTACACTACTTATAGGAGGTACACCTGCACACATAATAGTACACTACTTATAGAGGTCCCTGCACAAATAATACTACACTACTTTATAGGAGGTACACCTGCAACATAAATACTACACTACTTTATGGAGTTACACCTGCACAATAAATACTACACTACTTTATAGAGGTACACCTGCACAAATAAATACTACCTACTTTAAGGAGGTACACCTGCACAATAAAATACTACACGACTTTATAGGAGACACTGCACACATAAATATACACACTTTTAGAGTACACCTGCACAAATAAATACTACACTACTATAGGAGGTACACCTGCACAAATATCTACCCTACTTTATAGGAGGTACACCTGCACAATAAATACTACCCTACTTTATAGGAGGTACCCTGCAACAAATAACTACTACACTACTTTATATAGGAGGTACACCTGCACACATAAATAGTACACTACTTATAGAGGTACACCTGCTACACATAAATAGTACACTACTTTATAGGAGTACACCTGCACACATAAATATACACTACTACTTATAGAGGTACACTGCACACATAAATACTACACTATTTAGGAGGTACACCTGCACAAATAAATACTCCACTACTTTATAGGAGGTAAACCTGACACATAAATATACACTACTTATAGGAGGTACACCTGCACAAATAAATACTACACTACTTTATAGGAGGTCACCTGCACAAATAAATACTACACTACTTTATAGGAGGTACACCTCACAAATAAATACTACACTACTTATAGGAGGTACACCTGCACACATAAATAGTACACTACTTTATAGGAGGTACACCTGCACAATAAATAGTACACTACTTTATAGAGGTACACCTGCACAAATAATACTACACTACTTTATAGGAGGTACACCTGCACAAATAAATACTAACTACTTATAGGAGGTACACCTGCACAAATAAATACTACAACACTTTATAGGAGGTACACCTTCACCTATAGTACACTACTTTATAGGAGGTACACCTGCACAAATAAATACTACCTACTTATAGGAGGTACACCTGCACAATAAATACTAACACTTATAGGAGGTACACTGCACAAATAAATACTACAGCTACTTTATAGGAGGTACACCTGTACACATAAATACTACACTACTTTATAGGAGGTACACCTGCACAATAATATACACTACTTTATAGGAGTACACCTGCACAATAATACTACACTACTTTATAGGAGGTACACCTGCACAAAAAATACTACACTACTTTATAGGAGGTACACCTGCACAAATAAATACTACACTACTTTATAGGAGGTACACCTGCACACATAAATAGTACACTACTTTTATGGAGGTACACCTGCACAGATAAATACGACACTACTTTATAGAGGTACACCTGACACATAAATAGTAACCTACTTTATAGGAGGTACACCTGACACATAAATATACACATACTTTTAAGGAGGTACACCTGCACAATAAATACTACACTACTTTATAGGATACACCTGCACATAAATATACACTACTTTATAGGAGTCACCTGCACAATAAATACTACACTACTTATAGGAGGTACACCTGCACAATAAATAGTACACTACTTTATAGGAGGTACACCTGCACAAATAATATACACCTACTTATAGGAGGTACAACCTGCACAATAAATACTACACTACTTTATAGGAGGTACACTGCACACATAAATACGTACACACTTAATAGGAGGTACACCTGACATAATATACACTACTTTATAGGAGGTACACCTGCCACAAATAATACTACACTACTTTATAGGAGTACACCTGCCAATAAATACTACACTACTTTATAGGAGGTACACCTGCACACATAAATAGTACACTACTTTATAGGAGGTACACCTGACACAAAGAACAAAACTACACTATTATAGAGGTCACCTGCACAAATAAATACTACACTACTTTATAGGAGGTACACCTGCACACTAATACTACACTACTTTATAGGAGGTCACCTGCACACTAAATAGTACACTACTTTATAGGAGTACCTGCACCATAATATACATACTACACTACTTATTATAGGAGTACACTGCACACTAAATAGTACACTACTTTATAGGAGGTACACCTCACATAAACGTACACTACTTTATAGAGGTACACCTGCACAAACTAAATACTACACTACTACTTTTAGAGGTACACCTGCCCACATAAAGACACTACTTTATAGGAGGTACACCTGCACACATAAATCAGTACACTACTTTATAGGAGTACACCTTGCCCCATAAATAGACCACTTTATAGGAGGTACACCTGCACACATAATACTACACTACTTTATAGGAGGTACAAACCTGCACAACATAAATAACTACACTACTTTATAGGAGGTACACCTGCACAATAAATACTACACTACTTTAGGAGGTCCCCTGCACCATAAATAGTACACTACTTTATAGGAGGTACACCTGCCACATAAATATACTACACTACTTTTAGGAGGTACACTGCACACAACGTACACTACTCTTATAGGAGGGTACAACCTGCACACCTAAATAGTACACTACTTTATAGGAGGTACACCTGCCAAATAAATACTACCTACTTATAGGAGGTAACCTGAACACTAATAGTACACTACTTTATAGGAGGTACACCTGCACAAATAAATACTACACTACTTTATAGGAGGTACACCTGCACACATAAATAGTACACTACTTTATAGGAGGTACACCTGCACACATAAATACTACACTACTTTATAGGAGGTACATCTGCACACATAAACAGTACACTACTTTATAGGAGGTACACCGACACATAAATAGTACACTACTTTATAGGAGGTACACCTGCACACATAAATACTACACTACTTTATAGGAGGTACACCTGCACAAATAAATAGTACACTACTTTATAGGAGGTACACCTGCACAAATAAATACTACACTACTTTATAGGAGGTACACCTGACACAAAAATAGTACACTATTTATAGGGGTACACCTGCCACATAAATAGTACACTACTTTTAGGAGGTACACCTGCACACATAAATAGTACACTACTTATAGGAGGTACACCTGCAACACATAAATACTACACTACTTTATAGGAGGTACACCTGCACACATAATATTACACACTTTTATAGGAGTACACCTGCACAAATAAATACTACACTACTTTATAGGAGGTACACCTGTACACATAAATAGTACACTACTTTATAGGAGGTACACCTGCACACATAAATAGTACACTACTTATAGGAGGTACACCTGCACACATAAATACTACACTACTTTATAGGAGGTACACCTGCACAAATAAATACTACACTACTTTATAGGAGGTACACCTGCACACATAAATAGTACACTACTTTATAGGAGGTACACCTGCACACAAAATTACACTACTTTATAGGAGGTACACTGCACACCATAAATAACTACTACTTATAGGAGTACACCTGCACAAATAAATACTACCACTACTTTATAGGAGGTACACCTGCCACATAATATACTAAACTACTTTAGGAGGTACACCTGCACACATAAATAGTACACTACTTTATAGGGTACACCTGCACAAATAAACTACACTACTTTATAGGAGGTACACTGCACACATAAATAGTAACACCTTTATAGGAGGTACACCTGCACACATAAATAGTACACTACTTTATAGGAGGTACACCTGCACACATAAATACGACACTACTTTATAGGAGGTACACCTGCACACATAAATACTACACTACTTTATAGGAGGTACACCTGCACACATAAATAGTACACTACTTTATAGGAGGTACACCTGCACACATAAATAGTACACTACTTTATAGGAGGTACACCTGCACACATAAATAGTACACTACTTTATAGGAGGTACACCTGCACACATAAATGACACACTTATAGGAGGTCCCTGCACAATAAATACAACTACTTATAGGAGGTACACTGCACACATAAATAGTACACTACTTTAGGAGTACACTGCACACATAAATACTACACTACTTTATAGGAGGTACACCTGACACATAAACGTACACTACTTTATAGAGAGGTACACCTGCACACATAAATAGTACACTACTTTATAGGAGGCTACACCTGCACATAAATATGTACACTACTTTATAGGAGGTACACCTGCACCAATAAATAGTACACTACTTATAGGAGGTACACCTGCACACATAAATACTACACTACTTTATAGGAGTACACCTGACACATAATAGTACACACTACTTTATAGGAGGTAACCTGCACACATAAATAGTACACTACTTTAAGGAGGTACACCTGCACACATAAATAGTACCTACTTTATGGAGGTACACCCTGCACAATAAATATACCTACTTTATAGGAGGTACACCTGACACATAAGTACACTACTTTATAGGAGGTACACCGCCACAAATACTACTACACTACTTTAATAGGAGGTACACCTGCACACATAAATAGTACACTATTTTAGGAGGTCACCTGCACACATAAATACGTACACTACTTTAGGAGGTACACCTGCACACAAATAGTACACTTTATAGGAGGTACACCTGCACACATAATATACACTACTTTATAGGAGGTACACCTGACACAAACATAACACACTACTTTATAGGAGGTACACCTGCACACATAAATGTACACTACTTTATAGAGGTACACCTGCACAATATCATTCACTACTTTATAGGAGTACACCTGCACACATAAATAGTACACTACTTATAGGAGGTACAACCTGCACACAATAAATAGTACACTACTTTATAGGAGGTACACCTGCACAACTAAATACTACAACTATTTATAGGAGGTACACCTTTACACATAATAGTACACTACTTATAGGAGGTACCCGCACACTAAATAGTACACTACTTTATAGGAGGTACACCTGCACACATAAATAGTACACATACTTTATAGGAGGTACACCTGCACACATAAATAGTACACTACTTTATAGGAGGTACACCTGCACACATAAACACACTACTTTATAGGAGGTACACTCGACACTAAATAGTACACTACTTTATAGGAGGTACACCTGCACACATACAATAGTACACTACTTTATAGGAGGTACACTGCAACATAACTAGTACACTACTTTTGGAGGTACACCTGCACACATAAATAGTACACTACTTTATAGGAGGTACACCTGCACACATAAATAGTAACACTACTTTATAGAGGTACCCTGCACACATAAATACTACACTACTTTATAGGAGGTACACCTGCTACACATAAATAGTACACTACTTTATAGGAGGTACACTGCACACAATAAATCCACTACTTTATAGGAGGTACACCGCACACATAAATGTACACTACTTTATAGGAGGTACACCTGCACACTAAATATACACTACTTTATAGAGGTACACACTGACACATAAAAGTACACTATTTAGGAGGTACACCTGCACACATAAATAGTACACTACTTTATAGAGGTACACCTGCACACCTACACGTACACGACTTTATATAGGAGGTACACCTGCACACATAATAGTCACTACTTTATAGGAGGTACACCTGTACACATAAATAGTACACTACTTTATAGGAGGTACACCTGCACACATAATGTACACTACTTTATAGGAGGTACACCTGCACACATAAATAGTACATACTTTATAGGGGTACACTGCACAATAATAGTACACTACTTTATAGGAGGTACACCTGCACACATAAATAGTACACTACTTTATAGTGAGGTACACCTGTACACATAATATACACTACTTTATAAGGAGGTACACCTGCAACACATAAATAGTACACTACTTTATAGGAGGTAACACCTGCACACATAATAGTACACTAACTTTATAGGAGGTACACCTGCACACATAAATATACACTACGTATCGGAAGTACACCTCCACAAATAAACAGTACTTGCTGGCAATCTAATGCCATTACAACCTTCATAAACAGTGAATTACTCTTGCGCTTACTTTATTGTCTTAATATCTATGATATCAGGAGGTGAACATCTGACAGGTGGCCAGCGTAATGCCTTCAATCCATTTACAGCAGATTAACACCAAATGGTTCTGCCTAAAAATGTTTAGTACATAAATAGAGCTATTAATGAAATCATGTTTGCTAGTTGCCTTGTACTGAACTGCAATACGTATTCATTGGTATTTAATAGCGTTTGACAGACATTCTGTAAAAGTGTATACAGAGGTAATGTAATAGGTATGCAGAGGTATGTAATCGCGTATTCAGAGTAGTGTAATAGCGTTTACAGAGTTACTGTATAGTGTATCAGGGTACTCAAAAGAAGAAAAAGGCTGTCCATTTGTCTCAGGTAATTTCAACATAGGGGAATCCCTTCTTTACTAGTGCAAGATATATCACACAACATTTCAGCCCAATGGCCCCCTATTTAGGGGTACTGTAATTGGATATACAGAGGTACTGAATTAATGTATACAGAGGTACTGTAATAAGATATGCAGAGGTATTGTAATAGCGTATTTAGAGGAACTGTAATAGGATATACAGAGGTACTGAATTAATGTATACAGAGGTACTGTAATAAGATATACAGAGGTACTGCAATAGCATATTTAGAGGTACTGTATAGGGATATACAGAGGTACTGTAATAGCGTATATATAGGTACTGTAATAGGATATACAGAGGTACTGAATTAATGTATACAGATGTACTGTAATAGGATATACAGAGGTACTGTAATAGCGTATATATAGGTACTGTAATAGGATAACAGAGGTACTGAATTAATGTATACAGATGTACTGTAATATTATATACAGAGGTACTGTAATATGATATACAGAGGTACTGAATTAATGTATACAGATGTACTGTAATAGGATATACAGAGGTACTGTAATCGTTATATAGGTCTGTAATAGGACCTATAGGTACTGAATTAATGTATACAAGGTACTGTAATATGATATACAGAGGTACTGTAATAATATTTAGAGGTACTGTAATAGGATATACAGAGGTACTGTAATAGCGTATATATAGGCACTGTTATAGGATATACAGAGGTACTCTAATAGCGTATATAGAGGTACTGTAATAGGATATACAGAGGTACTGTATTAACGTATACAGAGGTATTGTAATAGTGTTTACAGAGTTACTGTAATAGCGTATTCAGAGGTACTGTAATAGGAAATATAGAGGTACTGTAATAGGATATACAGAGGTACTGTAATAGGATATACAGAGGTACTGTAATAGAGTATTTAGAGGTACTATAATAGCGTATACAGAGGTACTGTAATGAATTACAGGGACTAGTAAATAGATATATTTAGAGGGTACTAAATACGTATAACGAGGTACTGTAATAGGATATACAGAGGTACTGTAATAGTGTATACAGAGGTACTGTAATAGTGTTATTCAGCGGTACTGTATTAACATATTTAGAGGTACTCTAATGTGTGTACACGCCTTAGACATCCCTTTCTATCATACGGCACGCTTACATGTAGAAAGAGGAAAAACATCATTTGGTAATCTGGATATTAGTATTTATTTGTAAGCAGAAACAAAATTACTAGAATTGCCAATACATAACACACACACACACACACACACACACACATATGATGTAAATATTTATGGTCGGTTTATAGCCAGATCTTAGGGCAGACAAAGGGTCCCTAAACAGTTTTCAATTAGCCCCCTAAAAGAAAAAATCTATTGTTTCCAAATATACTTTCTTAGCTTTACTGTGCGATTCCTATTGAAATAATCTTCTCGTCTGTGATCAATGTTCTGTCCTTTAATGAGAGCATTAGAATGGTTTCCCACTACCCTATCCCACAGAGGGGGCATTAGGACAGAAGGATCCCACTTTTCATTTATTTTCTTCAAGGACATTGATAGATTAAAAGTGAATGGGTTTAGCAGCCATAAATCGGCAGTAGTAGTGGCCTTTTTTGTGTTCCACATGACAGCAGTAAACTCCCCCCTGTATTTTATTACCCTGCCCTGCAGTTACACCAAATAAGGACAGAGCCTTGACTCTCACCAGACATTTAACCAATTCACTACCAAAAAGAAACGTCACAAACCATTTACAGAAATGCATTTTGCAGCACACATTACATTGGAATTCCAACTGCAATACACTTGCACTTGTCCAACGCCGCTGTACATTATAAAAATACAGATTATACAGTATGTAGTATATGTTATTATATAGCACCACTTGGGACGCACGCTGTACATTATAACAATACAGATTACAGTATGTATGTATATGTTTATTTATGGCGCCACTGGGGACGCAGCGCTGTAATTATAACAATACAGATTATACAGTATGTATGACATGTTTTATTATGTAGCGCCACTTGGGGACACGGGCTGTACATTATACACATCAGATTATACAGTATGTATGTACATGTTTACTTATATAGCCGCACTTGGAGACACGCGCTGTACATTATAACAATACAGATTATACAGTATGTATGTACATGTTTACTTTATATAGCGCCACTTGGGGATGCAGCGCTGTACATTATAACAATACAGATTATACAGTATGTATGTATATGTTTATTTATATAGGCGCCACTTGGGTACACAGCGCTGTACATTATAACAATACAGATTATACAGTATGTATGTTAATGTTTATTTATATAGCGCCACTTGGGGACAGCGCTGTACATATAACATACAGATTATACAGTATGTATGTATATGTTTATTTATATAGCGCCACTTGGGTACGCAGCGCGATACATTATAACAATACAGATTTACAGTATGTATGTATATGTTTATTTATATGGCGCCACTTGGGCGCCAGCGCTGTACATTATAACAATACAGATTATACAGTATGTATGTATAGTTTCATTTTATATGGCGCCACTTGGGTACACAGCGCTGTACATTATAACAATACAGATTATACAGTATGTATTGTTATGTTTATTTATATAGCGCACTTGGGGACGCAGCGCTGTACATTATAACAATACAGATTATACAGTAGTATGTATATTTTATTTATATAGCGCCACTTGGGTACACGCGCTGTACATTATAACAATACAGATATACAGTATGTATGTATATGTTTATTATATATAGCGCCACTTGGGGACACAGCGCTGTACTATAAAATACAGAGTACACAAACAAGGGGATAAGTGCCATTATACAGATAGATAAAATGAAATTAAATACAATTTCATACATCGGTTAGAAAGCATATATATAAATTATGTATAAATGGATATAAGTGCAACAAGTCGTGACACTTTAAGAATGAGACCCTGCCCCAAAGAGCTTACAATCACGTGCAATGTCACTAATGTTACAATGTCACTAAGTTCACGTGTTTCTAATGTTACTATGTTACTTATCTTACAATGTTTCTATATTACAATGTTACTAATGTTACTATGTTTCTAATGTTGCTATGTTCTTATCTTACATGTTTCTAATATTACAATGTCACTAATGACTATGTCACTAATGTTACAATGTCACTAATGTTACAATGTTTCTAATGTTACTATGTTACTTATCTTACAATGTTCTAATATTACAATGTCACAATGTTACTGGTCACAATTTACATGTCCACTAATGTTACAATGTTTCTAAGGTTACCATGTTACTTATCTTACATGTTTTCTAATGTTACAATGTCCTAATGTTACAATGTTTCTAATGTTACTATGTTATTATCTTACATTTTCTAATATTACAATGTCACTAATGTACCAAGTCACAATGTTACTATTTATACTATGTTTCTAATGTTACTATTACTATCTTACAATGTTTCTAATATACATGTCACTAATGTTACAATGTTCCTAATGTTACCAATGTTACTGTTACAATGTTTGTAATGTTACAATGAAATGGAGAGTCATAGATTCCACTTCAGTCAGTGACAGTTTACAATACAGATTGAAGTGTCATTATCCCAAGGAATCACATTCCGGTTTGATATAATAGCAACCACACATATGTTCATCCCGGAACATCTATCTATTCTATCCTATCTATCTCTCTATCTATTTTTCTGTCTTTCATCTGTCTTTCTGTCTGTCTGTCTATCTATCATCTATCTATCTGTCTGTCTGTCTATCTATCTATCTATCTACTATCTGTCTGTCATCTGTCTGTCTGTCTGTCGTCTGTCGTCTATCATCTATCTATCTATCTAATCTACCTATCTATCTATCTAATCTATCTACTATATCTGTCTATCATCATCTATCTATCTATCTATCTATCTATCTATCATCTTCTGTCTGTCTGTCTGTCTCTGTCTATATCTATCTATATCATCTATCTGTGGGTCTCTGTCTGTCTTATCTAACTATCTATCTAATATGAGCCTCTCTCTCACAACATTATATCCAAGGATAACACCAGTATACAGTTTAGGATCAGTTGCATTGCCATGTATTATCTTATCCCCCAATCCTTATCTATCTCCCAGTGTTAATAGCAAGATGTGTTCTTTTCCCTGTTTACTTAATGTGTTCAGTAGAAATGACCTGGTTAGTGATCTGTGACAGGGGGTGAATGGGAGGGACCAGAAGGTAATGAAGATATAGTGTAATATTCCCACTTAGAAGGAACAAGGGGGCGGAGCTAAACACTATTTGGGAGCCAATAGGAAGCAGGGGCCAGGGGGTTGAGGGGAAAGATCATAGAAAGGAGGCACAGGGGGAGTAGGAGAAGTATAAGGGTCAGAGTGAGAAGTGTCTTGGAGAAGATAATAAGCAGCAGGACTGGGAGAAGCTCAATGTGTGTCCAGTGGTGACTGGGAGAGGCTCCATGTGTGTCCAGTGGTGACTGGGAGAGACTCCATGTGTGTCCAGCGCTGACTGGGAGAGGCTCCATGTGTGTCCAGTGCTGACTGGGAGCCAATGTCCAGCCTGAACTAGTCCCCAATTCCATCCAATCATGTCCCTCCACAGAACCAGCACTGACCCCATCTAACACCCTCAGCCTATAGTGTCCTGTGTACCTGACCCACCCACCAGAGTGTCCCGGACCTTCTCTCCCAGCCAATCCCCTGCAGACTGAGGACCAATGCAGAAGCCCATGGAGAACTCCCAGAAGTTCAGAATCGACTCCCTGCTGGCTGATGAGCGCCCCCAGCGGTTGCCCCAGGAGGGACGGGAACACCTGCTGTCCCAGGCTGTGTCTGTCTCCCAGCTCTTCCCCAAAGCCGGTTTCCTGCCCGTGCACGGACTGTACCCCGCAGCGCCCCTCTACCCCCTGCCCGCACTGGGGGCTCCTCACTTCCCCTACTCCGGGTTCTCCAGCCCCCCTGTCCTGGGACATGAACACATCAAGGCAGCGGCTCTTCCCCTGGAGCACTGGCTGAGAGCCGGACTACTCCTGCACCGGGGACCGGACCTGCACAGTGAGTACCAGGGGGGTGGGGAATGTAACCGGGGAAGGAACCTCACCTCAGTACATGTATGTACTAATACATACTGATACATGTACTTATACATACTGATACATGTACTGATATATACTAATACATGTACTGATACATACATGTACTTATACATACTGATACATGTACTGATATATACTAATACATGTACGGAAACCGGGGTGGGGGAAGGCTGGAGGAAGAAGGAGAAAAAGGAGAAAAAGGGGGAGGAAAGAGGGAAGACGGGGGTAGAAGAAAAGTGAACAAAAAGATGGCAAACGACCGTTGAAATGTGGAGGTGGAACATAGGGTATTGCGAATCTTCATTTACGGGGGGTCAAAAAAAATACATTCCAACCCAGGTTGCGCACACACTTGGGGGGGGGGCTGCTGGGTTTCAGCTGCGGTGACCTTTCCACACGCCGAAAACAGCGTGGACACGAAAAGAAAACTCATAGGCGCAGACGCATAGCCAGGCAGCACTAAATCAAATCTGGTGGTTGCTCGGCACTACACTCATGGCACAATCACCTCAGATCAAGCCGAGTCATATCCTGCTAGTGAGGTCAGTTCTGTGTAACAACGCGGTCAGTCTCGATCCTTCTGTTCTGTCTCTTATTTCTTGTACTCGCGCGACTTGTGGGAACCCAGTCTGTCGGTCGTACCTAAGGGCGGGCGGAAAACGTGCCACACAGGATTTATGGGGTTGTGGGGGGGGAGTTTCTGTGAAACGGTCTCAGCTCCCACAGACGAACAAGACCCCGCGCTGTCCTCTAAGAAACTACAAAAAAAAAAACATTTAATACCGAGGACAAGAAACAGAAAGAGGGATATACCCATGAGTGCGGTGAGTGGTTTTCTATTATATAGCGCCCTTGGGGATGCAGCGCGTACAATAACAATACAGATTATACAGTATGTATGTATATGTTTATTTTATAGCACCACTTGGGGACGCAGCGCTGTACATTATAACAATACAGATTATACAGTATGTATGTATATGTTTATTTAGTAGCGCCACTTGGGGACGCAGCGCTGTAATTATAACAATACAGATTACAGTATGTATGTACATGTTTATTATGTAGCGCCACTTGGGACACAGGGCTGTACATTATACAATACGATTATACAGTATGTATGTACATGTTTACTTATATAGCGCCACTTGGAGACACAGCGCTGTAATTAAACAATACAGATTATACAGTATTATGTCATTGTTTACTTATATAGCGCCACTTGGGGATGCAGCGCTGTACATTATAACAATACAGATTATACATTATGTATATATGTTTATTTATATGGCGCCACTTGGGTACACAGCGCTGTACATTATAACAATACAGATTATACAGTATGTATGATATGTTTATATTATAAGCGCCACTTGGGACGCAGCGCTGTACATTATAAACAATACAGATTATACAGTATGTATGTATTGTTTATTTATATAGCGCCACTTGGGTACGCAGCGCTATACTTTAAAATACAGATTATACAGTATGTATGTATATGTTTTATTTATATGGCGCCACTTGGGACGCAGCGCTGTACATTATAACATACAGATTATAAGTATGTATGTATATGTTCATTATATGGCGCCACTTGGGTACACAGCGCTGTACATTATAACAATACAGATTATACAGTATGTATGATTTTATTTTATATGCGTCACTTGGGACGCACGCTGTACATTATAACAATACAGATTATACAGTATGTATGTATATGTTTATTTATATAGCGCCACTTGGGGACGCAAGCTGTACATTATAACAATACAGATTATACAGTTTGTGTATATGTTTATTTATATGCGCCACTTGGGTACACAGCGCTGTACATTATAACAATACAGATTATACAGTATGTTGTATATGTTTATTAATAGCGCCACTTGGGGACACAGCGCTGTACTTTATAAATACAGAGTACACAAACAAGGGGATAAGTGCCATTATACAGATAGATAAAATGAAATTAAATACAATTCATACATCGGTTAAAAGCATATATATAAATTATGTATAAATGGATATAAGTGCAACAAGTCGGACACTTTAAGAATGAGACCCTGCCCCAAGAGCTTACAATCTACGTGCAATGTCACAATGTTACAATGTCACTAATTTACAGTGTTCTAATGTTACTATGTTACTTATCTTACAATGTTTCTAATATACAATGTTCTAATGTTACTATGTTTCTAATGTTGCTATGTTTCTTATCTTACATGTTTCTAATATTACAATTCACTAATGTTACTATGTCACTAATGTTACAATGTCACTAATGTTACAATGTTTCTAATGTTACTATGTTACTTATCTTACAATGTTTCTAATATTACAATGTCACTAATGTTACTATTCACTAATGTTCAATGTCACTAATGTTACAATTGTTTCTAAGGTTACCATGTTACTTATCTTACAATGTTTCTAATGTTACAATGTCACTAATGTTACAATGTTTCTATGTTACTATGTTACTTACTACAATTTTTCTAATTTACATGTCACTAATGTACCAATGTCACTAATGTACTAATGTTACTATGTTTCTAATGTTACTATGTTACTTATCTTACAATGTTTCTATATTACAATGTCACTAATGTTACAATGTTCCTAATGTTACATGTTCTGTTACAATGTTTGTTCAATGTTTTATGTTCAATGTAATGGAGAGTCATAGATTCCACTTTCAGTCAGTGACATAGTTACAATAACGATTGAATTTGTCATTTATCCCAAAGGAATCTACATTCCGGTTTTGATATAAATAGCAACACACATATATGTTCATTCCCATGAACATCTATCATCTATCTATCTATATTCTATCTATCTATCTCTCTTCTATTTTCTGTCATCATCTGTCTTTCTGTCTGTCTGTTTCTATCATCTATCTATCTGTCTGTCTGTCTGTCTATCTTATCATCTCTATCATCTATCTATCTATCTATCTACTGTCTGTCTGTCTGTCTGTCTGTCTGTCTTTCTATCTATCTATCTCTGTCTGTCTATCTTTCTATCATATCACTATCTATCTATCTATCTATCTATCTATCTATTTATCTGTCTATCATCTATCTATCTATCTATCTATCTATCTATCTATCTATCTGTCTGTCTGTCTCTGTCTATCTATCTATCATCTATCTGTCTGTCTGTCTGTCTGTCTGTCTATCTAACTATCTATCTAATATGAAGCCTCTCTCTCACACACATTATATCCAAGGATAACACCAGTAATCAGTTTAGGATCAGTTGCATTGCCATGTATTATCTTATCCCCCAATCCTTACTATCTCCCAGTGTTATAGCAAGATGTGTTCTTTTCCCGGTTTACTTAATGTGTTCAGTAGAAATGACCTGGTTAGTGATCTGTGACAGGGGGGGTGAATGGGAGGGACCAGAAGGTAATGAGATAATTAGTGTAATATTCCCACTTAAAGACAAGGGGGCGGAGCTAAACACTATTTGGGAGCCAATAGGAACAGGGGCCAGGGGTTAGGGGAAAGATCATAGAAAGGAGGCACAGGGGAGTAGGAAGTATAGGGTCAGAGTGAGAAGTGTCTTGGAGAAGATAATAAGCAGCAGGACTGGGAGAAGCTCAATGTGTGTCCAGTGGTGACTGGGAGAGGCTCCATGTGTGTCCAGTGGTGACTGGAGACTCCATGTGTGTCCATCGCTGACTGGAGGCCCATGTGTGTCCAGTGCTGACTGGGAGCCAATTTCCAGCCTGAACTAGTCCCCAATTCCATCCAATCATGTCCCTCCACAGAACCAGCACTGACCCCATCTAACACCCTCAGCCTATAGTGTCCGTGTAACCTGACCCACCCACCAGTGTCCCGGACCTTCTCTCCCAGCCAATCCCCTGCAGACGAGGACCAATGCAGAAGCCCATGGAGAACTCCCAAAGTTCGAAATCGACTCCCTGCTGGCTGATGAGCGCCCCAGCGGTTCCCCACGGAGGGACGGGAACACCTGCTGTCCCAGCTGTGTCTGTCTCCCACTCTTCCCCAAAGCCGGTTTCCTGCCCGTGCACGGACTGTACCCCCAGCGCCCCTACCCCCTGCCCGCACTGGGGGCTCCTCCTCTTCCCCTACTCCGGGTTCTCCAGCCCCCCTGTCCTGGGACATGAACACATCAAGGCAGCGCTCTTCCCTGGAGCACTGGCTGAGAGCCGGACTACTCCTGCACCGGGGACCGGACCTGCACAGTGAGTACCAGGGGGGTGGGGAATGTAACCGGGGAAGGAACCTCACCTCAGTACATGTATGTACTAATACATACTGATACATGTACTTATACATACTGATACATGTACTGATATATACTAATACATGTACTGATACATACATGTACTTATACATACTGATACATGTACTGATATATACTAATACATGTACTAATACATACTGATACATGTACTTATACATACTGATACATGTACTGATATATACTAATACATGTACTACTTATACATACTGATACATGTACTGATATATACTAATACATGTACCGATACATACATGTACTTATACATACTGATACATGTACTGATATGTACTGATACATACTGATACATGTACTGATATGTACTGATACATGTGCTGATATATACCGATACATGTGCTGATATATACTGATACATACACGTACTGATACATGTACTGATACATACTGATACATGTACTGATACATACACGTACTGATACATACTGATACATGTACTGATACATACTGATACATACACGTACTGATACATACTGATACATGTACTGATATATACTGATACATGTACTGATACATGTGCTGATATATACTGATACATGTGCTGATACATACTGATACATGTGCTGGTACATACTGATACATCTACTGATATATACTGATACATGTGCTGATATATACTGCTGCATGTGCTGATATATACTGATACATACTGATACATGTGCTGATAAATACTGATACATGTACTGATATATACTGATACATGTACTGATACATACTGATACATGTACCTATATATACTGATACATGTACTGATATATACTGATACATGTGCTAATACATGCTGATACATGTGCTTATACATACTTATACATATACTGATATATACTGATACATGTACTGTTATATACTAATACATGTGCTGATACATACTGATACATGTACTGATATATACTGATACATACTGATACAAGTACTGATTTATACTGATACATGTGCTGATATTTACTGATACATGTACTGATATATGTACTGATATATACTGATACATGTACAGATATATACTGATACATGTGCTGATATATGTTGATACGTACTGATACATGTACTGATATATACTGATGCATGTACTGATACATGTGCTGATACATACTGATACATGTACTGATATCTACTGATACATGTGCTGGTATATATATTGATTCATGTGCTGATACATACTGATATATGAACTGACATATACTGATACATGTACTGATACATGTGCTGATACATACTGATACATGTACTCATATATACCAGGAGGGACGGGAACACCTGCTGTCCCAGGCTGTGCTGTCTCCCAGCTCTTCCCCAAAGCCGGTTTCCTGCCCGTGCACGGACTGTACCCCGCAGCGCCTCTACCCCTGCCCGCACTGGGGGCTCCTCACTTCCCCTACTCGGGTTCTCCAGCCCCCCGTCCTGGGACATGAAACACATCAAGGCAGCGGCTCTTCCCCTGGAGCACTGGCTGAGAGGGACTACTCCTGCACCGGGGACCGGACCTGCACAGTGAGTACCAGGGGGGTGGGGAATGTAACCGGAAGGAACCTCACTCAGTAATGTATGTACAATACATACTGATACATGACTTATAATACTGATACATGTACTATATATACTAATACTGTATGACATACATGTACTTACATACTGATACATATGATTAATAATACATGTACTATACTATGATACATGTACTTATACATACTGATACATGTATGATAATACTAATACATGTACCGATACATACATGTACTTATACATACTGATATGTACTGATATGTACTGATACATACTGATACATGTACTGATATGTACTGATACATGTGCTGATATATACCGATACATGTGCTGATATATACTGATACATACACACGTACTGATACATGTACTGATACATACTGATACATGTACTGATACATACACGTACTGATACATACTGATACATGTACTGATACATACGATACATACACGTACTGATACATACTGATACATGTACATGATAATTACTGATACATGTACTGATACATGTGCTGATATATACTGATACATGTGCTGATACATACTGATACAGTGCTGGTACATACGACATCTACTGATATTACTGATCATGTGCTGATAATACGCTGCATGTGATATCTAATGATACATACTGATACATTCTGATAATATCTGATACATGTACTGATTATACTGATACATGTACTGATACATACTGATACATGTACCTATATATACTGATACATGTACTGATATATACTGATACATGTGCTAATACATGCTGATACATGTGCTTATACATACTTATACATATACTGATATATAGATACATGTACTGTTATATACTATACATGTGCTGATACTACTGATACATGTACTGATATATACTGATACATACTGTACAAGTACTGATTTTACTGATACATGTGCTGATGATATTTACTGATACATGTACTGATATATGTCTGATATATACTGATACATGTACAGATAATACTGATACATGTGCTGATATGTTGATACGTAAGATACATGTACTGATAATACTGATGTCATGTACTGATACATGTGCATGATACATACTGATAACATGTACTGATATATAATGATACATTGTGCGTATATATATTGATTCA
>CM033477.1:151144481-151167834 GCA_019447015.1 Hymenochirus boettgeri | reverse complement strand
ACTGAATTAATGTATACAGAGGTACTGTAATAAGATATACAGAGGTACTGCAATAGCATATTTAGAGGTACTGTAATAGGATATACAGAGGTACTGTAATAGCGTATATATAGGTACTGTAATAGGATATACAGAGGTACTGAATTAATGTATACAGATGTACTGTAATAGGTACTGAATTTAACGTATAACAGAGGGTATGTAATAAGATATTACAAGAGGTAATGTAATAAACATCTTTAGAGGTAATGTAATAGGATATACAGAGGGTACTGTAATAGCGATACTATGGTCCATTTATAGGTATACAGAGGTAGTTACTAATAGCTGTATATAGATGGTACTGTAATAGGATATATAGACCGTACTCGTATTAACGTATTACAGAGGTATGTAATAGTGTTTGTACAGAGTCTGTAATACGTATCAGAACGGTACTGTAATAGGAAATATACTGTGTCACTGTAATAGGGGGGATATACAGATGGTACTCGTAACTAGGATATACAGATTTTCCCCCTCGTACTGTAATAGAGTCTTAGAACCGTAGGTGTTAATCAGTCATAATAGCCGTTTTGATACTTAATAGGATACTGATAGGTTACTAGGTACGTAATAGAGTATTTAGAGGTACTTAATAGAGTATACAGACCGGTATGTAATAGGATATACAGACCCCCGGGTACTGAATAGTGTATAAGAGGTACTGTAATAGTGCCCTCTCAGCTGGTACTGTATATAACATATTTTGAGGTACTCTAATTTGTGTGTACAGACGCTTGATCACTCCCTTTCTATCATACGGGCAGCTGACATGTAGAAGAGGAAAAAATATTTGGTAATCTGGAGATATTAGTATTATTTGGAAAGCAGAGAAACAAAATGACTACGAACTTGCCCCTACATAACCAACACCAAACACACACACAACCACACATATGATGTAAATATTTAGTGGTCGGTTTATAGCCAGATCTTTAGGGCAGACAAAGGTCCTAACACAGTCTTCAATTAGCCCACAAAAGAAAAAATCTATTGTGTTCCAAATATACTTTCAGATTGTATGTGCGTATTCCTATTAAATAATCTCTCAGTCTGCCTGATCAATGTTCTGGCCTTTAATGAGAGGCATTAGAATGGTTGCCCACTACCCTATCCCACAGAGGGGGCATTAGGACGCGGATACACTTTTCATTATTTTTTCAAGGACATTTGATAGATTAAAAGTGAATGGGTTAGCAGCCATAAAATTCTGGCGTAAGTGGCCTTTTTGGTTTCCACATTGACAAGCATAAAAAACTCCCCACCTGTATTCTTATTTACCCTTGCAGTTACCACCAATAAGGACAGAAGCCTTGGACTCTCAACAGACATTTAACCAATTTCACTAACAAAAAGAAGGAAACGTCACAAACCATTGACAGAAATGCATTTTGCAGCACACGTTACATTGGAATTCCAGACTGCAATACACTCACTTGTCCAACTCCGAACTCCATGTTCTTTATGGGTAAGGTGGGCAGGTAGCATATACACCTGACTTGCACAGATGCCTCTACTTGATGTAAGGGAGTATTGCACTCACAATAGAAATTTACACTTTTGCCAAAGACAGGGGAAATCCATTTGTTCCGAGGGGATATCCACTATATATAGTCAATGCATATGGCCAGCTTTAGGTCTGGTCACATGTTTAAACCTTGCCCTGATACCCTGACTGACAGATCTAGCAATCAATATACTGGTCCACTTCGCAGCCGTCAGGCAGATTTTTAAGTTGTAAATCACCGAACATGCACCCATCCATTCCTCCGACATCTCTTTAGACAAGGTGAATAACTTTATTCCAAGCATATCTGTTATATTCACATAGATCAACTGGACTTAAAGTTTAGTACTTGAAGACGTCGTAGTCATCCGACTGGATCTCAATTCAGAATGACTTGTACAAGTTATGTAGCCTGGAATCCAGTACCCTGAGATCCAGTCGGATGACTAGCAAAATGTCTTCAAGAAATAAACTTGATCTACATCTTGAATACAGCAGATATACCGTGACCTGGATGGATGAATATTACAGATATACCATGACCTGGATGAATGAATATTACAGATATACCATGACCTGGATGGATGAATATTACAGATATACATGACCTGGAGGGATAATAATTACAGATTATACATGACCTGGGATGGATGATATTACGATCTACCATGGCCTGGGATGGTGAATATTAAGATTACCATGACCTGATGAATGACTATACAGATATACCATGACCGGGTGGATGATTTACAGATATACACGGGACCTGATGGATGACATTACAGATATACCATGACTGGATGGATGAAAATTACAGATTAATACTGTGCCCCGGGGATGCGATGAATTTACAGATATCGACCGTGACTGGATGGATGAAATTACAGATATAACGTGACCTGGATGGGTGAATATTACCAGATATACCATGACCTGGGTAGATGAATGAATATACAGATATACCATGACGGGCTGGATTGAATATTAATATACCATGGGGGGGGAATGGATGGATGAATATTACAGATATACCGTGACTGGAGATGAATATTACAGAGATACAGTGACTGGATGAATTGAATATTACAGAGATACCATGACCTGGATGAAGAAGATTACAGATATACCTTGACCGGATGAATGATATTACAGGATTATACCGTGACAGGGATGGAGGAATAGTACAGATAACCAAGACCTGGGATGCATGAATATTACGATATTACCAGACCTGATGACATGAATATTAAGATATACCATGACCTGGATGGATGAATATAAGATATACATGACCTGGATGGATATGAAATTACAGATATACCGTTGAAATGGATGGATGAATATACAGAGTTATACCGTGACCTGATGGGATGAATATTACAGATTATACCGTGACCTGGATGGATGATAGTACGATATACGTGACCCGGATGGAGTGAAGTTACAGATATACCGTGACCCGGATGGAGAATATTACAGATATACGTGTGACCTGGATGGATGAATTGAAGAAACGGACATGGATGGATGAATATTACAGATATTACCGTGACATTGGATGATGAAATTACAAGATATACGTGACCTGGAGATGAATATACAGATTACCGTGACGAGTGAATGATATTACAGATATACCGGTTGACCCGGATGAATATGACATGAATATTACAAATACCGTGACACGGATGAAGCATATTCACAGATTTTACCGTGACCTGGGAATGATGAATATTAACAGATATACGTGACAGGATGGATGATAATTAAGATATACCGTGAACCTGGATGATGAATATTACAGATATACCGGACACGGATGGATAGAATATTACAGATATACCGTGACCCGGAGGATGAATATTACAGATCGACCGTGACCGGAATGAATGAATTATTACAGATAGACCGTGACCGGATGGATGAATATTACAGATATACAGTGACATGGATGAATGAATATTACAGAATATACGGACCTTAATGGATAAATATACAGATATACCATGACTGGATGAATGCATATTCACAGATATACATGACCGGATGGATGAAATATTACAGATTATACCATACCGGATGAATGAATAAGACCAGAATACCATGAGCTGGATTGAATGAATATTAAGATATACCTGACCTGGATGAATGAATATTACAGATATACCAGGACCTGGATGGACATGAATATTAAGATATACCATGACCTGGATGAATGAATATTAACATATACCATGACTGGATGAATGGAATATACAAATTATACCGTATGACCTGGAATGAATGAATATTACAGATTACCGTGGCCTGGATATGAATGAATATTACAAGATTACCTGACCGGATGAATGAAAATTACAGATCTACCGTGACCGGATGGATGAATATACGATTATACCATGACCTGGATGAATGCATATTACAGATATCCCATGACCTGGAGAATGAATATTACAAGATATACCATGACTGGATGGATGAATATTACAGATTATACATGGACCTTGGATGGTGACTATTACAGATATACCATGACCTGGATGGATGATTTAACAGATCTACCGTGACCTGATGGAAGAATATTACAGGATATACCATGACCTGGATGGATGAATATTAAAAATATACCGTGGACTGGATGGATGGGAATATTACAGATATTACGTGACCTGGAGAGGAATATTACAAAATCCCGTTGACCTGGGTGAATTGACTGAATATTACAGATATACGTGGCCTGGATGAATGAATATTACAGATTATACCGTGACCATGGTGAATGAATATTACAGATATACCGTGACCTGGATGGATGAATATTACAGAATACCGTGACCTGGATAATTGAATATTACAGATATACCGTGACCGATGAATGAATATTACAGATATACCGTGACCTGGATGAATGAAGATTACAAGGAGAACGTGACCTGGATGAATGAATATTACAGAATACCGTGACCTGGATGAAGAAATACAGATGATACCATGACCTGGAGGACATGAATATTACATATATACCATGACCTGGATGGAGAATATTACAGGATATACGGACAGGATGGAGTGACTATATAGATTATACCGTTGACCTGGATGGATGCCTAGTACAGATTAACCGGACGGAGGATGAAATTACAGAATACCGGACCTGGATGGATGATATTACAGATTATACCGTGACCGGATGAATGAATATTACAGATATACCGTGACTGGATGGATGCCCTATTACCCAAGATTATACCATGGCCTGATGGATGATATTAAGATATACCATGACCTGGCTGGATGACTATTACAGATATACCATGACTGGATGGATGAATATTACAGATAACATGACTGGATGGATGACATTACAGATATACCAGGACCTGGAGGATGAATATTTACAGAGATACCATGACCTGGATGAAATGAATATACAGATATACCATGACCTGGAGATATGAATATTGCAGATATACCTGACCGGGATGACATGAATATTACAGATATACAGACCGGAGGGAGAACTATTACAGAGATATACCATGAAAGGATGGATGAATATTACAGATATACCATGACCTGGATTGAGAGGAAGTATACAGATATACCCATGACCTGGAATGATATTCAGATATTACCATGAATCTGTGAATTTACAGATATAACCATGACCTGGATGAAATGAATATTACAGATATACCATTGATCTGGATGGAAGATTGCAGATATACGGATGACTGATGAATGAATATCTACAATATACCTGACCGGATGGATGAACTATACACGATTCACGATGACCTGGATGAGATTTATACACCATGAATGAATTACACAGACCATGACTGGATGGATGAATATTAAGATCACGTGACTGACATGTTCACATACCGACCGTGGATGTACGAATCCTGACCGATGTATTATTTACAGACCCCCCCCCTATACACTACAGTCACATGTCCCAAACGACTTTTTTTTTTTCCGTGACTGATGGCCATGAATTATACAAATATACCGTGACCTGGAATGTAATGATATTACAGATATGACCATGGAACCTGGAGGGATGGTTTATGAATATTAAATATACCGAACTGGATGGCATGAATATTAGATATACCAGGACCTGGATGAGACTGATAATTACAGATATTACCAGTGACCTGGGATGAATGAATATTACAGATATTAAGTGCCTATGACAGCATGGATGTGAATATTACAGATATACCTGACCTGGATCTGATGATGAATATTACAGATATACCGTGACTGGATGTATGAATTACAGATTTTACCCTGACCTGGCATGAAGAATATTCAGATATCTGACCGGTAGCTATTCGAATACCGTGGACCTGGATGACTAGTGACATATGACATTGAGAATATTACAGAATATCCGTGACCTGGATGAAAAATGAATTACAGATTATACCATGACCTGGATGAGATGAATATACAATTATTACCGTGACCTGGAGGATATAGATATATAACTGGAAAGAAATTACGATTACCGTGACCTGGATGATGAATATTACAGATATTACCGTGACCGATTGGAAATTACGTAGGACTGCAATATTACAGGATATTACCGTGCCTGGATGGATGAATATTTAAGATGATACCGATGACCGATGGAATGCGAAGATATGAATATTACAGATATACCGTGACCCGGATGGATGAATATTAAAGATATACGTGAACCTGTGATGAATGAATATTACAGATATTCCAGGACCCTGGATGATGAATATTTAAGAATACCGTGACCGGGATGAATGAATATTTACAAGATATACCTGCCGATGGTGTATTGACAGAATATGACCGAATTGATATTACAAGATCAGACCTGGTGATATGAATATTACAGATATACCATGACCGTGGATGACTATTACACAGATATACCATGCCTGGATGGATGAATATTACAGATTATACCGTGACTGGATGGATGAATATTACAGATATACCGTGACCGGGATGGATGAATATTACAGATATACCGTGACCTGGATGGATGAATATTCAGATTCTACGAACGAGACCTGGATGGATGACTATTACAGATATACCGTGACCTGGATGATGAATATACAGCTATAGTGACCTGGATGGTGAATATTACAGATATACCGTGACCTGGATGGATGAATATTACAGATATACCTACTGGATGGAGCTATTACAGATATACCATGACCTGGGAGGATGAATATTAACAGATATGACCATGACCTGGATGAATGATATACAGATATACCTGACCTGGATGGATGAATATTACAGATATACCATGACCTGGATGAATGAATATTACAGAATATCCACATGACCTGGATGAATAGTGAGGATATACCATGACCTGGATGAATATGAAATTACAGAGGATACCATGACCTGGATGGATGAATATTAACAGAATACCATGACCTGGATGAATGAATATTACAGATATACCATGACATGGATGAATGAATATTACAGATATACATGACCTGGATGAGGATATACAGATATAAATTGATCGTGGATGATGAATATTACAGATATACCATGACCTGGATGAATGAAAATACAGATATTACCATGACTGGATGAAATCAGATATACCATGACCTGGATGAATGAATATTACAGATATACGTCTGACCTGGATGGATGAATATTACAGATATACCAGACTGGATGGATGAATATTACAGATATTACCATGACCTGGATGGATGAATATTGACAGATTAACCATGGACCTGGATGGATGAATATTACAAAATTATACCTTGCCCTGGAGAATGAATATTACAGATATACAATGACCTGGATGGATGAATATTACAGATATTACCATGACCTGGAGGATGCAATTAGATAGACCATGAGGATGAAATGAAGATGGACGGATATACAGTGACTGGATGGAGATATTACAGATATACCTGACCTGGATGGATGAATATACAGATCTACCTGACCTGGATGAATGACTTACAGATATTACCATGACCTGGATGGATGAATATTACAGATATACATGACTGGATGGAGAATATTACGATATACCGGACCTGATGGATGAATATACAAATACCGTGACCTGATGGATGAATATTACAGATATACCATGACCTGGATGAATGAATATACAGATTTAACCATGCGGATGTACAATGAATATTACAGTTACATGACCTGGTATGGATGAATATTACAGATATACCTGACTGGATGGATGATATACAGATATACGTGACCTGGAGCTGATGCATATTACGATATACTTGCTGAGGCATGAATGAATATTACAGATGATACCATGACCTGGATGGATGACATTACAATTATACCTGACCTGGATGGATGAATATTACAGATATACCTGACCTGGATGAATGAATATTACAGATATACCATGACCTGGAATGGATGAATATTACAGATATACAGTGACCTGGATGGATGATATACAGATATACCGTGACCTGGATGATAGGATATTACAGATATACCGTGGACCTGGAGGATGAAATATTACAGAATTACCTGACCTGGATGATGAATATTACAGATATACCTTGACCTGGATGATGAATATACAGATATACCTGACCTGGATAGGATGATATTACAGATATACCATTGACCTGTAAGATGAATATACAGAATATACCGTGACCTCGAGATGAATGGATGATATTACGATATACCGACCGGAGGATGAAATTACAATTAAGTGACCTGGAATGAAATGAATATTACAGATATACCGTGACCTGGATGGATGAATATTACAGATATACCATGACCTGGATGGATGAATATTACAGATTATACCGGACCTGGATTGGATGGAATATTGACAGATTATACGTTGACCTGGATGGATGAATATACAGATATACCATGACCTGGCCCATGAATGAATATTACAGATTATACCATGACCTGGATGGATGAATATTACAGATATACGTGACCTGGATGACATGATATTACAGATATTACCGTGACTGGATGAATGAATATTACAGATATACCTGACCTGGATGAATGAATATTACAGATTACCTGACCGGTGAATGAAATTACAGATATACCGTGACCAGGATGGAATGAATATTCAGATATACCGTGACCGGACTGGATGAATATTACAGATTATACCGTGACCTGGATGAATGAATATTACAGATATACCTAGACCTGGGAATTACGAAACGGATGATAGATACAGATTATACCATGAAACCTGATGGAAAAGAAATACTCGCTATACCTGACATGTATGATGTAGATAATGATGGATGATATGAATATTACAGATATACCATGACTGGATGAATGACGATAGTACAGATATACGTGACGGATGGATGATTTAACAGATATACGGACCTGGATGAATGAATATACAGTATACCAGCTGGCATGAATGATTCAATATTGACTGGCTGAGTATACAATATACCATGACCTGGAATGGTTGAATATTACAATATATACCGTTGACGTGGATGGATGAATATTACAGAATACCATGACCTGGATGGATTGAATATACAGTATACAGACATGTGATTTGGATGATGAATATACAACATATACCGTGACCTGGATGAGATGATATATACAGATATAATGACCTGGAGTGGATTGAATGTATTACAAGATATACCGTGGACGGATGGATGAAATATTACAGATATACCATTGCCTGGATGGAAATATTACGATCTCATGACCATGTGCTGGATGATGATATTAAGATATACTCTGACCTGGATGGATTGAAATTACAGAATACCGTTGCGACCTGGCATGGGAATATGAAATTAAAGTATATACCGTGACTGGTGGTGGACTGAAATATTACAGATTATTTCGGCCCTGACTGGTTATGAATGATATTACAGATTATACGCCGTGACCTGGATGGATGAATATTACCAGATATACCTCGTGGAAAGAATATACGAATCCCACTGAGTATGGATGATATAGTACTACCATGACTATGATTACGCTGATACCGTTGCATGAATGAATATTACAGATAGATACAGTGACCTGGATGAGGAGACTATATTACGATATACCATGCCTGGATGGATGAATATACAGAATAAATATACCATGACCTGAGATGGCAGAATATTACCAGAATATACCATGACCCTGGAGGTGAATACTCTACAGATTAATGTGGACCCCCCTGGCTGGATGGATTGAATATTACAGATATACCGTGACCCGGATGGATGAATATTACAGATATACCTTGACCTGGATGAATGAATATTACAGATATACCATGACCTGGATGAATGAATATTACAGATATACCATGACATGGATGGATGGATATTACAGATATACCATGACCTGGATGAATGAATATTACAGATATACCATGACCTGGATGAATGAATATTACAAATATACCGTGACCTGGATGGGGTTTGAACCTTCCCAAGCACTTTATTTCAAACAATTCTAAAAGTTAAGCAGAGAAAGGGTTAAACCTGTACCAAAGGGAAGCAGCAGGTGCCCGGCCCAGTGTGAGGTTGGAGTGTGGCATCAGACAATAGTTCATTGTGCAGAGAGATAGATTTGGGTTTACTTGTGTGACCCCCTTGAATGGGGATTGTGTTGTCTCCGTTAATTGCTGGTAAAACCTCCTATCAGCAGTGGGAAGATCTGATTTCACGGCTCGTTAAACTGAATGAAGAGGCCCTTAGATCAGCCTCACAAAGCCAAGTGTTAATCTCTGCAGATTAGTGGGCAGGGTGTGTGGCATTGACTTTAAGAGAGAGTTTGTTAATAGGGTGTGTAGTGTAGTACACACAAACTGTCACACCAAGGGGGCAATGCAATGCCATAGGGGCCCTAGGAGAAGCAGCCAAGACAGGGCCCAAAACAAATAGTGAGGGATACCAGTGGTGTAACTAGGAATTACTGGGCCCCCTGCAAAACGATGATGGGGCCCCTACACATGCTTCATCCACAGTTTTCTGGGAGGAGACTATATCTGACATAGGAAATATACAGAGATGGGGCTCCCGGGCCCCCCTGCGGTTGCTCCCAGGTTTGACGTCCCTGGATTGGATGATTGGATAGGAGGTTTTTATCTGCTCGTTGACTTGCACATTTCTCCACTGTCATTTGGTTCATGGAGGGTTCTCTGTCTGTTGTGTAGTAACAGGACCACCAACCTAGTCATTATTTGAGCTCATGCCCGTTCTTTCTCTGCATCTCTTCAAGACCCCCACAGTAGCTGTCACATGGCCTTACCCACTGGGTCACTCAGTGTTCTATGAGAAGGAATAGAACAAACTTTATCAGCTCACAGACAACAATGCACAAATTATATAACAAACCACATGTCATGTCACTTGAGCAAATCCCTAACCTATAGTCCGGTTATAATCACAATAGAATTAATCACCAAATCATGAAGGCACCATTTATAAGAATATAATTTATAGGATCTACAGGAAGTTTCCACAATCCAGGGTCACTGGTGACATCCTTACAAAACACATAGCCATTGGATAATTACAGCCGGCAAATCCTAATAATGGCTACTGGTGTCCCTGTGTATTATTTTAAGGTTGTTATTATTATCATTACAACTACTGTAAATAATAATATGAATAATAAAAATGATTATAATATGGATAATAATAAAAATAATAATATGAATAATAATAATAATATGAATACTACTAATAATAATAATAATAAAAATAATAACATGAATAATAATAATAAAAATTATTCTAATATTAATAAAAAAATTATAATATGAATAATAATATGAATAATTATAATAAAAATGATTATAATATGAATAATAATAATAATAAAAATAATAACGTGAATAATAATATGAATAATTATATGAATAATAATAATAATTTGAATAATAATAACATGAATAATAATTTGTATAATAATAATTTGAATAATAATAATATGAATAATAATAATTTGAATAATAATAATTTGAATAATAATAATAATTTGAATAATAACAATATGAATAATAATAATTTGAATAATAATAATTTGAATAATAATAATTTGAATAATAATAATATCAATAAAAGATTATTTAGACAATTGACACATTGTGTTGTCTGGATCCAGTTAACTAACTGTATACACATCGCACATATACATTTCTATATAATGAACATTTGGTGTGTGTTTGTTTTTCATTATTTTGCATTCAGCGTCTGTTAAACAGCCGGAGTGTGTTTGCTTGACTTTGTTATAAAGGTTTTTCTTTTTTCATTATATAGATAAATACGGTTTAATGATGACAACATTCTCTAAATGAGGTGGAGCCTTTGTTGTCCTTTAGATTCAGAGCACGGCTATTTATTTTATTATTTATAGATCCAGTCTGTATTGTTTCATCTCCCATGTTGCCATAAAAGAGTTACTTACCTGTCCGACATACCTTCCATATTGTTCCCAGTGCAGTAATCCGTCATTATGAATAGAGATGGATTAGAACTGTTAGTCGAACCCGAGATCGAGGCAAATTATTCAAGTTTGAACGGTTTTGATTTCTCGAACTATCCCGGACCCGGATTTCTCCGACTTTCGATATTTTCCGGACCAAAAATCTGCCTGTGTGTACCCAGCCTAAGCCACATCATCTATGAATGTGCGAAGTCATAATCAGCTTGTGCAGCTTTAAGAGGAGGTGGCAAACTCCATGTTAAATATCTATTCAGAGAAATTGGAGAGGATAATAACTTTTGACTTTTGGGTTTTGATTAAGATATCGATGGTACGTTATAACGTTATAACGTAACAGTTTTAATGTAGGGGGCGGACATGTCCTTTATAGGATGGAATTTACTGAATATCGGCAATGTCTATGGGCACCTTAAAGGGACAGTTGAGTGGAAATGATCAATATTTGTGTAATGCCTTCTTAGTTATTCTACATATTCTCTCCCATTTTGATAAATCAGTTGCATTTCTACCCCTTTGCTGTTCCCTGCTGTTGACATTAGTGAGCTGACATTTCAGGTTCTAACGGTCCTTCTTCTTCCCAGGATGCACCACTTCCTTGGAATGTTCCTAACAGTAATTTCTACTGATTGGCTGTTGGGTGGGTCACACATGGTCAGATCTCTACTGAGCAACTGAATCAACCCAGGGTCTGGGTCAAGGGCAAAACCATAACGGTCTCTACTAGGGGTCCTGCAAACAGGAAGTCAGTATTTCGGTTGCATTTATTTATACACAGACACAATGCTGAATGGGCAGATTAAGGTCATTGGGATGGAGAAATACTGCTCTTTTTTCTGAAAAGTACATGTATTTGCACTGAACTTCCCCTTTAACTCCATATGAGAGATGACCAATCAGGACATGTGTTGGTTGGAATATAGGGCAGAAGTCTGCATGTTGGTATTAGGCCTTTAGATTGCATCCATGTGCACAGACAGAATGTGGGCATCCCATTGCGTGGCTATGGAAATCATTTCTGTTTGCCGTGTGTCTGAGTGTGTGTGTGTTTGCACAGTGCCAATAAAGTTTATTCTTTACCCCCTTTCTTTATTCTTGGCTGGATCCAGAATCCTTTGGTTTGGGATTTTTCTCTTGCTTTGAAGGTGCCTCTAAACGCTAGGTAGACACGATACAATAATTCTGCCGGACCGACCGACATTTCAGTGTTTCGGTCATTCAAGTTGAATTATAGTATGGCTCCTTGTGGCAGCCGCGACCAATCCCCGACTGTTCTTTTCGTCCGAATCAGATGAAAGAACGATCGGACGAGTCGGAAATTCACAACCGATTGTCCTCTACGGACCACACGATCAGTCGCGCCTAACTGACGGACGCGCTGTTTTTTCCACGACCGACAGTACTTACTCCTGGCCGACCGGTCGGAAGCCTTGAACGCGTGTAGAGGAAGGATCGTATAGTGTGTACCTAGCTATAGGAAACACTGAGATTGAATCTTTAAACTCAATGAAATATATATTTATATGAAATGAATGAACTTTCTGGAGAGTGGAGGTAATATCCACTTAATAATCTGCTATGGCAGATGGAATTAAAGGAGAACTTAACACAAATTGTCTGGGAATGGGGTCTAATAATATGTAACGATATGACAATTATTGAATTCTGGGAATGGGGTCTAATAATATGTAATGATTATGACAATTATTGAATTCTGGGAATGGGGGTCTAATAATATGTAATGATATGACAATTATTAAATTTGGGAATGGGGTCTAATATATGTAATGATTATGCCCATTATTAAATTCTGGGAAATGGGGTCTAATAATAATGAATGTTATATGACAATTATTGAATTCTAGGAATGGGGTCTAATACTAGTAATGAATGAGCACATTATTGAATTCTGGAATGGGGTCTAATAATATGTAATGATATGACAATTATTAAATTTGGGATGGGGTCTAATAGATTGTAATGATACGACACTTATTAAATTCTGGGAATGGGGTCTAAAAATGTATTATATGCCCATTATTAAATCTGGGAATGTGGTCTTAATAAATGTCATGATATGACAATTATTGAATTTGGAATGGGGTCTATAATATTTAGTGATATACACGTTATTGATTCTGGAATGGTGTCTAATATATGTATAATATGACATTTTTTAATTCGGGAATGGGGTCTAATAATATGTAAATGATAGACAATTATTAACTTTGGGAATGGGTCTAATAATAGTAATGATATGACATATTAAATTCTGGGAATGGGTCTAATTAAATATGTAAGATATTGACAATTATTGAATTCTGGAATGGGTCTAATAATATGGAATGATATGACAATTATTGAATTCTTGGAATGGGTCTAAATAAATGTGATATCTACAATTATTAAATTCTGGGAATGGGGTTTTCTAAATATGAATGATATGACAATTATGAATTCTGGGAATGGGGTCTAATAATAGTAATGATTATGACAATATTATAATTTGGGAATGGGTCTAAATAATTAGGTAATGATATGACAATTATAATTCTGGGAATGGGGTTCTAATAATATGTAATGATTAAATGACAATTATTGAATTCTGGGAATGGGGTTAATCATATGTAATGATATGACAATTATTAAATTCTGACGGGAATGGGGTCTAATAATATGTAATAAATTATTACAATTGGAATGGGGTGCTAATAAGTATGTAAATGAAAGATGACAATTATTGGAATTCTGGGAATGGGGTCTAATAATATGTAATGATATGACAATTATTGATTCTGGGAATGGGGTCTAATAAATATGTAATAAATGGACAATTAATTGAATTCAGGGAATGGGTCAATAAGTATAAGAATATTAATGAATCAATGAATTAATAATGGTAGCCTTATAAATTCTGGGAATGGGGGTTAATATATATGTAATGATATGACATTATTGAATTCTGGGAATGCGGGTCTAATAATATGTTAATAAAATGACAATTATTGATTCTGGGAATGGGTCTAATATATGTAATGATATGACAATTATTGAATTTGGGAATGGGGTCTAATAATATGTAATGATTGACACATATGAATTCTGGGAATGGGGTCTTCAATAATATGTAATATATGATTATGAATTTCTGGGAATGGGGTCTAATAATATGTAATGATTATGCACATATTAGATTCTGGGAATGGGGTCTAATAATATGTAATGATAGACAATTATTAATTTGGAATGGGGTCTAATATATGTAATGAATGACAATTATTAAATTCTGGG
Source organism: Hymenochirus boettgeri (assembly GCA_019447015.1). Lineage (NCBI taxonomy): Eukaryota > Metazoa > Chordata > Amphibia > Anura > Pipidae > Hymenochirus > Hymenochirus boettgeri. Next base: position 151,152,491 of record CM033477.1, on the reverse strand, counting down.
AATGGGGTCTATAATATGTAATGATATGACAATTATTAATTCTGGGAATGGGGTCTAATAATATGTAATGATATGCCCATTATTAAATTCTGGGAAGGGGTCTAATAATATGTAATGATTATGACAAATTAAATTCTGGGAATGGGGTCTAATTAATATGTAATGATATGACAATTATTAAATTCTGGAAGGGGTCTAATAATATGTAATGATATGCCAATATTGAATTCTGGGAGAATGGGGTCATAATATGTAAGGTAAAAGGGAATGACAATTATGAAAATCTGGGGAATTGTGTCTTAATAATAGGTAATGATATGACAATTATTGAATTCTGGGAATGTGGTCTAATAATATGTAATGATATGACAATTATAAATTCTGGGAATGGGGTCTAATAATATGTAATGATATGACAATTATTGAATTCTGGGAATGGGGTCTAATAATATGTAATAAAATGACAATTATTGAATTCTGGGAATGGGGTCTAATAATATGTAATGATATGACAATTATTGAATTCTGGGAATGGGGTCTAGGCGGGTGGGAGAAGTATGTAATATATGGGAGGTCATTATTGAGTCTTGGGGTCTGGGACTAGATGGTGGGGGCTGAATAGGTGGATGTGGAATAAAATGACCAATTTTGAATTCTGGGAATGGGGCTAACTATACTGTAATGATTGACAATTATTAAATTCGGGGACTGGGGTCGAATAATATGTAATGATATGAAACCATTATTAAATTCTGGGAAATGGGGGTGTCTAATAATTGTAATATATGACATTATTAATTCGGAAGGGGTTCTAATAATATGTATGATATGACACTTATTAAATTCTGGGAATGGGGTCTAATTAATGTAATGATATGCCCTTATTAATTCTGGGAATGGGTTCTAATAATATGTAATGAATGACAATTATTGAATTCTGGGAATGGGGTCTATCATATGTAATGATATGACAATTATTGAATTCTGGGAATGGGGTCTTATATATGTACTGATATATGACAATTATTGAATTCTGGGAATGGGGTCTAATAATATGGAATGATATGACAATTATTAAATTCTGGGAATGGGGTCTAATAATATGTAATGATATGACAATTATTAAATTCTGGGAATGGGGTCTAATAATATGTAATGATATGCCCATTATTAAATTCTGGGAATGGGGTCTAATAATATGTAATGATATGACAATTATTGAATTCTGGGAATGAGGTCTAATAATATGTAATAAAATGACAATTATTGAATTCTGGGAATGGGGTCTAATAATATGTAATGATATGACAATTATTGAATTCTGGGAATGGGGTCTAACAATATGTAATGATATGACAATTATTGAATTCTGGGAATGGGGTATAATAATATGTAATCCTATGACAATTATTGAATGTTGGTATTTTTTCATTTACAGCCTCTGCACAGCCGGGACTGATGGGAAAATGCAGACGCCCTCGGACAGCTTTTACCAGTCAGCAGCTCCTCGAGCTGGAGAATCAGTTTAAGGTCAACAAATACCTGTCCCGTCCCAAGCGTTTTGAGGTGGCCACTTCACTCATGTTAACAGAGACACAGGTGAGATATGATCTGTGTAGGCCAGGAATGTCAACCTGCCGTCCAGATGTTTACAAACTGCATCTTCCACAAAATCATGCTGGGAGTTGTAGTTTTCAATGTTTCTGGAGGGCAGCAAGTTGGACATCTCTGATGTAGGCCATGTCAGTACGGCTCACCTGAGTCCATTCAATATTAGCCAGTATGCGTTCAAGCTTACAACAGGTGTAACCAGTAGCGTTTATCCTGATTGAGAAGTAGAAGGAAGTCCCAAGGGAAGTTCCCTACCTCCTGTTTTGAATTTGTGTAAAATTATTTGCGACAATATTTTGTATTAAAGTCAGATAATGAGACTGGTGACTTATGGTATTAATTAAAGTCAGACGAGAGGTAGGAATATTTTCTCTTATCTCATAGAATGATAAATCCACCTGTAGTGTAATCATTCCATATTGACGATTATTCATATTATATTACAATGTATCCAAAATGTGACAAATATGAAAATTAATCCAGTTCTTGGTCTACTCGTTTCATTGCATCTGACCTTTGTGTCACAGACGGAGAATAAAACCCAATCACAAAGAGCTATTTCTGTGACAAAATACTGAATGGTCACTCTAGTAAATTAGGGAGAGAAGTGTTTATGTAGAATGACACAATCGTGACAGTGGGAGGGTCTGGACTGAATTGATAGACAGGGCTGCAAGCCAATAAATGGCTGAAATACCTCCACTCTCGTTTGGGGGTTCTGGAGTTCAGCTGTTCCTTAGTGTAACTAATGCAACATTAATTAAGGATATAGTATTATACAATATAGGGGGAGATTTACACAGAGCCGCTATCTCTCCAGGCAAATCTCCCTTCCGTGATTCAAAATCGCGTTAGTGCACGTGGGTAAATTTCTAAAGGCATTTACCCGCAGTGTGATTTTAACGCTATTAGTTGGCGTGAAAATCGTGCTAAAATTACCGCAAATGCAATATTAAATTGCAAGCGCGTCTTTTGCGTAACGCGCAATATGGCGTTAAAGTCACACTTACCGATAGAGAACCAGTTAGCGCAACTTTAACTCCAAATTAATGCCCAGTGGCTCTGGGTAAATTGGCCCCATAGGATTTATAAAGTATCTGTGGATTTAATTTGAAATGCAACAGCGCCCTCTTCTGACCTTTGAAGCTTTCATCAACATGTGCTGAAAGGGACTAAAGATCATATTATTTTTACACCAACATAGCCCATCTTCCTTAACATCTGGGTCCTGTTTCTTTCCAGGTAAAGATCTGGTTCCAGAATCGCCGGATGAAGTGGAAAAGAAGTCGGAAGGCCAAGGAGCAGGTGGCATCGGAAAAGGACGAGAGACAAAGAGAAGGAGGAAAGGAGCTAAGCAAAGACAACCCCCATGATGAAGAAGAGGAAGATGAGGAAGAAGAGGATAGTGATTACCAGCAGACAGACAGAACAAGTGACATTCCAAGGCACCCGGCACAGCTTGGGTATAGCCCAGAGCTGCTGTGTTCCGAGGAAGAGGAGAATGTCGCCTTGTCTTCCCCATAAACTGGAAACCTGTCTCTGGAATAACCCACTGTCCAGATTATTTATTTATCACAGACTTAACCATCCCCGTCCGCTAGATACGGGACCAGAGATGTACCAGTGCCATTTAATTTATATGTATTTAACTCCTATCTAAATAAAAGGGATTTATGGTGGGGGGAGGGTTGGACTTTCAGATGTAACTTTAGATATAACTTTGTTTCTACAGCACTTGGACTATGAGGCACATAGGCAGAAACATTACCCTTTGCAGACATAGACTGATTTCCATTTATCAGGAACTACATTTCCCAGAATTCTTTGCTGCTCCTAGCAGTTAAAAGGTTGCAATGTAATCTGTTATAAGTGAATGATGATGTAAACAAAGTGACTCTCCAGGAAACATCATATGGAGCTTAAAGGGAAACTAATATCGAAACTTTTGGTGTACTTTGTAGGGGCACCACACCTTTTACACTTGGTATGTAATCTGTCTGTACAGTCTATAAATAGAAAAGAGAAAGAAAAACTGTTTCGTATCTTGTTGGCTGACAGAAAATTGTGGTAAAAAAAAATCTATTAAATACCATTAAAGGGCATATTCGCCCTGGTGACAGAGACTGGTTATCTTCCCACAAACCCAACTGCTATTTATACCAGTATATAACAGGCATTTGTAACCAGATATTTAATGATAGGTTCTATTTTTTCTGGCAAAGGTTTCTGCCTCCTCCCTCTGCTCAATGAGCTTTTTATAAGCTTGAGCATGTGCAGAGAAGGCATCAGGAGAAGTGACATTCAATCATTGGATTGGAGGAGCCAGCTTACTCTGTCAGAACGGAGGCAATAATTATCCTTAAGTATCTGGTTCGTAATACATATTTTATTTGAATATATCAGTTGGGGTTGGTGACCAGTTGTTGGCCCTTTAAAGGACAACTCCACTGTAAACCTGGGGAAGGGAGGTTGGATTGATTATGTCCTGGGCTTTCCTGTATAAAGATAGTGCTAAGGGAGGCTGGGGGAAACAGTTTTCTCTGTGCTGGCCCTCCTCACATAAACTATATTGATTTTAATGGCGAACGGTTTAAAAGGGGCCCCTACAGACTTTTTCTAGGGGCCCGCACAGTCCTAGCTCCGACTCTGTTTGGTAGGTGATATGAGGAAGGCTCTCTCACCATCTACATGCATTTGTCTACCAAAGATCCTGGAAGCTGTTGCAGAACTTCAACAATTAACAGCCATCAGCACCCAGAGAATGCAGCAATACAATACAGCACTTGGTTGTTTCTATGTTATGTTGTATTCATGAGCAGGGTTTATCAGGGAATTTTATCAGCCATTAATGTTGGTATGTGTTTCTGCATATGGATGGGAGTTGCCATGTTGCTTCCTGCTGCTGAGGCATGCTCCGTAAAAGGAACACGGAACAGCACTGATGATTTAGGACCAATATTGCAGCTAAATCTTGTATGTTAAAAATATAAATCTATGTGCATCTTATTCTGCTAGTAAAGTCCAACATAGGAATATGGCATATTTTCCCTTTAAATCGTGGCATGTCAATAAGGGTAGAACAAGGATAGATGTAAATTGTGCACCTCTGCTGTGCAATGACAGCTTTAATTTGCAAAGTACAAGCATTAAAGTGATGGATAGAGCACTGTAATTCCTGCACTGAATTCTGGGCTGCTCCATAAGCCTTGTCCTGGCTGCTTTTTTTTATTATTTATGGCTCTTCCTGGGGGGGGATTTGGGCACAGGTCCTAGATCTGGAGTTTACTTTCCACCTGCTGATTTATGGCCCACTTGGTGAATGACTCACTGAAAGATCTCATTAGAGCTTCATTCATTTCACTTATCCCAGGGAACTTGTACTGTGTAGTCAGGAGAGGAGAACTGCCTGCAAGGGGAGAATTCTACGTTAAAGGGAATCTAAACTGTATTGCCCAAGTCCCAACTATCACTGTACCATTTATTGATCCGTCCCGTTTATTTAGATTTCCAATATGTAGCATCTTACATTCTAGCTGTCAAACAAGTGCCTTATTATCATAAACTCTTCTGCTGTGTGCATTTTTGATGTAACTGGAATGGTGACAGTTGTTTGTGAATTGCATGATGGGAAAACACCTCTCCCAGTGCTGCCTCATAGTGATTACTGAGCATGCTTGACTTTACTGATGTCAGGTCTGATGGAAAGCACATATTAGGTTTCTCTTACAGAAATTTCTACAAATAATCTGGCCACACACTGCACAAAATCTTACCACAGTTGTGCAATATAAGCACCTGCCTAGGCAGTGTCTTACAATCTGTTCCAATAATATTAATCAGTGCTATCATAACTGTACAATCAGTTTGTAAGGTATATGGACAATTTCGGATGCTTGCAACTAAAATATCTTTTGATTATTTGTTTCCTGGGACCATCCTCCTTTATAGAACTTTTATAGGGATAATAACTAAATACACACAGCACAGGATGGGACACTCGGAATGAGTGGTAAGAAAAATATTTGGATATATTTCAGGTGGCTGGAAAATGGACCAATAGAGGAGCAAACCTTCCAATATAGTGTTCAGTTCCTAAATCATGGTCATGTGAAGATATTTCATATTTCCGAGTTAACTATTATGTGTGCAATGGTGTATTAGTTTGTGTGCATATAAACTACCAACATGGTAAAGGGAAATCCACAGACATAAAGGGACAGATTAAAAATGCAGCACTGGTGTGTGTTGTTTCAAATGCAGGTAATTACAGGTGAGGATAAGATGCTGCCATATGGATTGTGTCTGGGAAAGGGATGTTTTAATTATAAAGATAAATGACACTTTTCCTCAAAGATCTGCAAATAATTTACCAAACAACGGGCAGGGTTTGTTAATAGGTTACAATAGTCCAGGTGGGTACAGATACGGTAACAGAATTCAGGAATTGAGGATCAGGTAATAATAAAAAAATATTTCAAGGAAGCCCAATCATTTGCATACAAAAGAAGAAAGGAGTTGAAAGTACCAGACACACTAAGGTAAGAGGAATGTAATGGATTAGATCACCTCAAACGTAACCCTCACCCACAAAGGTTACCAAACAACAATTCCCAAGAAGAGGGGCAAGGAATGTGAATATATATAAGGTGATCTATAGAGTATTATAATGTTAATAGGTCAGATGTGGTAAATATAGTAAATTTATGGACTGTAAATTAAAGAAGTGATTATTTATTGAGGACAGAATATCCCCAGAAACATTGTATGTTTTTGCTCAATAAATAATCACTTCTTTAATAAATAGTATTCTCCTCTATTGGAATGGATTGGCCCTTGAGGTAGGGGGCTGAGGAAATTGCACCTACAGAGTACAGCAGGGGAGGACTGGCCCAGTAGGCTGAGGGGAAAATGTCCCCCGGGCTAGTCTCCAATGAAAATTTTGGGCTGCCACAGAAGCTATTAGTAATTCATCCCTCCAGATCATTAGCCAGTGTTGTAAGCCCTCCAGATCATTACCCAGTGTTGTAAGCCCTCCAGATCATTACCCAGTGTTGTAAGCCCTCCAGATCATTAGCCAGTGTTATCAGTCCACCAGAGCATTAGTCAGTGTTTAGTTAGCCCTCCATTTTATTAGTCTGTTAGTTATCTTAACCACATCATACACTTGCAGGCAACCTTGTAAATTGGCAAAAGTAGACTTAAAAATGGGCGTAACCTAAACAAAGTGGGCGTGGTCAAACATTTTCCTATTTGCCTTGAAAGAGCCACTTGGTGCTAAGATCCTAATATATACCAATGGTATAAAAATGGTAGAGAAGGTATAATAATTTAAATATGCCAAAACAATATATACACAAAGAAAAACAACCTTATGCGAAATAATATAAATAGATTAGTCAGGGTTATACGCTAATAAATATAGATAATAGACTCATATTTGTATGTTCCTTTAAAAAAATCTAAAGAAAATTGATGTGGCATCAATGTAAAAATATACTGTCTCCAGATTGTGGGGATATACTGTCTCCTGTGAGGGATATCTCCAATAGACAAGGAAGAAAATATGATGTGTGGGTAAGAAATCTATCTATATAAATAGATGTTGAGTATTAGCGTGCAGAGTGTATATAGAGGGAATTGCCAAGTTAAATGTTCTTTTCTTAGTGAGTCAAATACTCAAATGCAGAGTGGGAGATACAATCAGGGTTATTCAATAAAAGTTCTTATCGCTAAAAATGGTGCTAATTTTGCCCCAACCAATCAGATGTTAGCTTTCAAATGTTAAATAAGATCTGATTGGTTGGGGCAAATTTGGCACCATTTTTAGCGATAAGAACTTTTATTGAATCTCCCTGAATATATTTCGCTATCGCAACCTACGTGCACTCGTTTCCGCAATGTATTCATCACTTTGCGACTGTTAATACATTGCGAAAACGCTAGCGGTAAGTTGCGACCTTTTGCGCGTATTTTAAAGACACCATCAAAGAGGCGTTAATTGTCGCCCAAAAAGCTAGCACAAAAAACAGCTTTGCGCTGCGCAAAGAAAAAAAATTGTGACATGGCGCAGGCAGTGCACATAGCGCTTATTTTCTCGTTAGAGCGGGATATTGCATCTCCCTGAGAGTGCCTCTGATCGCTATGAAGGTAATTGTATGTATAATCCTCCAGCAGGGGGCCACAAAGGATGTTTCAATGATGTTTGCATACACACAGGCTGCTTAGGTGGTACCCTAAATATCTGATGGAGAAAGGCTCCTGTTCAGTAGTGTCAGCATCAGTGCTGGATATAATCTACCATCCATCAATAATCGTGATACAGGCAATGATCAATGGATGTGAGGGAGATATTTAGGGCTAGGCCACACTAGCATGTTTTTCGCGCGTTTGCGCACGTGT